>JAXBDA010002501.1:0-42062 GCA_036023075.1 Gaultheria prostrata
CTCCCCCATTTAGGGAGGCACTATTCACTCCCTACCCATTTTTTTATTTTTTTTCTCTCTTCTTCCCTCTCTTTGCCTGCTTGTTTTTCTTTTTTTTTTCTTTTTTTATTCTCTCTCTCTTGTCTCTCTCTTACTTTTCCCCCATATATTATATTTTATTTAAAATAGGGAGAGTAATAGGGAGTGTTGTTGGAGTGTTGATAAAAAAAATGTCAAGTTATAATAGATATTTGCACTGTACACTACCTAATTTGCTAAGTTATTGTTGGGCTTGCTCTAAGATATGCAGAACCTATCCCTTGTATGCGAGTTTCTTTTACCCATGTGACAGAGTTTATGCAATTGTTAATTCAAATGTCTCTATCTTTTTTTTATCTTTTCTCAAAATTTTATCTTGCGTACGAGTACAGGGTTTGGTAAAATATGCGCACATCGCGTGAAGAGTCACGTGACGAATATGGAGGCAGCGGCCCAATCTGATACGGTAACGGGGGTACCGATTCAACCAAAAATAAATAAAAATAAAAATTAAAAAAGAAACTCGTGAACCCTTCTTCTCTTTTGACCGACTCCCCTGGCTTAACCACCCCCACACCCCACCCGAGCCCTATCTTCCTGAACCACCCACAACGAACCCAACCAAACCCAACCCCACCACCACTCCCTCTCTCTCCTCCCTTCCCCCCTCTCTCTCTCCTCCGATGGCTTCCGAAGAAGATCACGCCGTCTACGCCGAAGAAGATCTCGACGACGAAGACGACGACGAAAGCGAAGACGACGACGTTCTAGAAGACGACGACGATGACGACGACACCTCTTCTTCACCCTTCGCTGCCCAGGTCACCATCGCCGTCCCAGGCGTACCCAAACCCACTCCGACCCACGGATCCACCGGATCCCTCCTCCCCGTCGATCCCACGCGCCACCGCATCGAGGACGCCGCGATGATCGCCGCCTCCGCCGTCGTGGAGGAGAAGAAGCCGCTGGCCTTGCTGGACGATTCGCGCAAGTTGTTCCAGCGTCTGTGGACCGACGAGGACGAGATCGAGCTGTTGCAGGGGTTCTTGGATTACTCGACGCAGCGTGGATTCGGGGCGAATTCGTCGCATCACCACCATGATACGGCGGCGTTTTACGATCAGATCAAGAGCAAGCTACAGCTGGAGTTTAATAAGAACCAGTTGGTGGAGAAGCTGAGGAGGCTGAAGAAGAAGTACCGTACCGTGTTGAGTAAGATCGAGTCTGGTAAAGAGTTTGTTTTCAAGAGTTCTCACGATCAGGCCACTTTTGATATATCGAAAAAGATCTGGAGCAACGATGTCGTTCGCGGTGGTGGTGGTGGTGGTGGAGGAGGAGGAGGAGGAGGAGGATTCGATGAGGAAGAATCAAACCCTAACCCTAGCCCTAACCTTAACCTTATTTCCTTTGCAAATGAGAATAATAACGGCGTTAATACCAACAGTATGGGGAAAAAAGAGCCGAGGCCGAGGAAACGAGCGAGAGGGGTGAAAATTGAGGAGAAGCTGGAGTTTAATACACAGCCTGTGAGACTTTCGACGCCCATCGCCGCGGCGGCGCCGCCGGCGACTTCCATTCCAAACTTGATTGAGGAGACAGTGAGGAGCTGTCTATCCCCTTTGTTCAAGGAGTTGCTTCAGAGCGCAGCGAACGGGGGTTCGCGGGGGTTTGGAGGGGTTGCAGCGGCAGTGTTGAGTCCGATGCCTTTGAATTTCGGGGGTTTGAATTTTAGTGGTGTTGGTGGTGGTGGTGGTGATGTTGCGACGGATGAGAGATGGAGGAAGCAACAGATATTGGAGTTGGAGGTGTATTCGAAGCGGTTGGAGTTGGTGCAAGATCAAATTAAGTCGGCTTTAGAGGAGCTGAGGGCTATGGGAAGTTGAAAAATTGAGTTTGGATCATCTCTGGATGGTAATGTAAGTGCTTGGAAGCTTTTATATTTTTAGTTCTTTAAATTTACTCAGCATTCATCAATAATGCTGAAAACTATAGTGGTAATTTCAGTTTGTTCAGATTTTGTGTTTTTTCTTTTCCTTTTTGTTTGGTTAGCTTAAGGGTTATTGGAATAATGATTCTATTTTCTCTGTCTTGAACTTGTATTGGTGGAATGAAATGATCTTAAAAGGCATCAACTTTGTATGATCTGAAACAACTTCTAATGTCTGTTACTGTTGGATTTGAAGGATTCACATTGATCCATCTTATTTGTAGCTGTTGTTCGTGGAAATTCATTTGATTAACAAGTATTTTAGGGGTTCTAATGACGGTAGAGAGGATTTGGGGGACTTTTTAGTTGGCTTGTAATCGGTTTCTTTTGTCCCCTCAAACAAATGTTTGTCAAATTTGTTTAGTGTAATTCGATGTACTCGTTATCTACCGGAGAGTAGACTGCAATGACTTCGATGCTTTCTAACTGCATACATTTTCATTTTCCCCGCTGTTAGCGTACTTAGCTTTTGTTGTTAAGTTTGACGTTGCCTGAGCAGGATTATTGCAGTGATTTAGGTCTAGAAAGTTTTTTAAGTTATCTGTATGTGTTATTGTAGCTGTTGGTGGTGAAAATTCATTTGATGAACAAGTATTTTACTGGTTCTAATGATGGGTGACAGGATATGGGGAACTATTTAGTTTGCTTGTAATCGATTTCTTTTGTCCCCTTACACAAACTTTTTGTCAATTTTTTTTTAGTGTAATTCGATGTACTCGTTGCCTTGATCCAGAGAATAGACTGCAATGACTTTGATGCTTTCTAACTACATACATTTGTCATTTTCCCTGCTGTTTGTTTACTTAGCTTTGTTGTTAAGTTTGCGGTTGTCTGAGCAGGATTATTGCTGTGATTTAGGTCTAGAAAGTTTGTTAAGTTATCTGCACATGTTGACTTAATCGTGATACAAAAAGGGAAAAACAAAAACAAAAACAAAGACAAAGAATAAGGCATGAAATAAGGAGGAGAAAATCAGGTTTGTCATCTTGAGTTTTTAGATGAAAGAAAAGTGTAGAGACTGAAAGAGGCTTACACAATGGGTATAGTTCTTATACTAGTGATGGCATTTTCAAGAACTTGAAGCCACAAAATTAATGCTACTCATCTGAGATTGAGGAAGAACGAAAAATGAATGAAGAGAAATTGTTATATGAAAGGGTTATGTTGAACTGGTTTAAGGATTTTTGTGCAAGAGCGGCCCGTTGATAGTTGGGTCTCTGTGCGCGTGTGTGGTGCTTTTGTAGGAGCTTTTTACTCTTCAAATATGAGCAGGTATCGGAAGGTTGTCTTGTACTTTCTGGCCCTAATGATGTGTTAACTATTGCAGGGGTATAATGTAACCATAAGCTGCTGTAGAAATTTGGGTGCATCTGTGGGTGTTATTGACTTGCGAATTCTAGTCCTCTCATGATGTATCTTCAAAGTTGTGGAGTTTTTGTCCGTGTTTGTGCCTTGTTAAGCTTTTTAGGATGCTTCAATGCCCAACTTCTTTGTCTAATTTACATGTGTTTGCTTATATTGACGGCCCCGTAATGATGGCTTTCTGTATAAGAGCTTACTCACATGCTCAGAGATCTCATGGAGCTTGCTTTAATCGGGTGCCTTTTGGACACCCTGTAAACATGTGTTGGAGCAGTGATTTGGTGTGGTGCCAGAATAATCTTGTCATGATACTACGATGCGATAGTTTACCTTCTACACAACTGCTCGCTAAGTGCCTGTTGCACAGATATTCATGACCAAGAAGTATTGGATTCTCTTTCGGATAGGCCTGGAAAGGAGGAGGCAGGCTGGAATGCTAACAGACGTCTATTACTGAATTCACCCCATCTTAGAGTACCCATGTGGGGAACGTCCAGTGCCAAAGTCACTGAATGGGTAAGTCACCGATCCTTAAAACAGATTATGTAATTTACTTTATCTACTGGGTTACAAGCAGGCATTTTATCAGAGGTTTGACGCACCTTATATCACCATGAAAGTCTCTTCAGGGCCATCCGATATATCACGACAACGGAAAGATAACGAGTAATTATTAGGGTCCATGGGCGCTGCCATGTGGTTCCTCAATTTACTTATTTATCAAACTTATTTGTGGGATTCATACACTTAGTATGGACCAGGCAAAATATGTGGTGGATAAGGTTATTGAGGCATCACGTGGTGACTCATGGCAAAATATGTGGTGGATAAGGGTATTGGGGCATCACGTGGTGACTCATGTGATGCCTCAACACCACCAAATACTCTCTTCATCCGCAAATAAGAGTATAGTATTTCATTTTGGGTTGTCCCTAAATAAATAGTCATTTTGAAAAGTTAATGTGTAAAAGTTTGTATAATTTTTACTTTGTCCCTTTGAAAAATTAATGAGTAAAGCGTTAATGGATAAAAGTAAAAGATAATTTTAGAAAGTGGTGATAAAAGTTGGAGAAAAATTTATGTGAAATGTATAATGATGACGAGTTCTTAACAAGTTGAAATTACAAAGCTACACGCTTAAAAAAAGATGGATGAAGTAATTTTTTGCGAAGAAAACGGCGATAACATCATCATCATCATATGATTACTTGTTCTATTGTCCAAGTTTCTCAAAATAAGTCATGGTGCTAAGAGTTATTCAAAAAAAATAAAAATCGCGTTTTTTAGTTTTGCCTTAGACTTTTGTGACTTATTGGTTTGTCTCTACAAGAAGAATTTAAAAAATAAAAGTTACAAATTTTATCCAAATTTTCAAATTTTTTGGAAAAAGACCAATTTTTAGCACTTTTAGACAGTTAATTAAAAGTGCTAAAAGTTTGCCCTTCCCCAAAAATTTTAGGCAAAAGTCATGTAATTGTGTACTTTTCTTACTCTCGTCAAGGAGAACCAATAAGTCACAAAAGTCTAACGCAAAACTAACAAAAACAAAAAAAATCTTAGGACACATTTTAAAAACAACTTCTTGACTTTTGTTTTTGCACCGTGACTTATTTCGGAAAACTCAGCCTCCTCAATAAAATTGTTTGGTCTCGAGTCCAAATTCCTTCACTGTGATGCATGAAATTACTCTATCATTCTTCAATCACACCCACACCCACTTTCCACACACAATTACACGGTGTGCTCGGAGTCCCTATAGTGAGGCTGGGTACCATTGGGGTGCAGTGCCCATCCAATCTATCCAAAGCGTTTTCAATAGTTAGATTTTTAAAAGAATCTAACATTTCCCGGAAGAGTCATTTTAAAATTTGAACCATTCATTGCTAAGATGGATGACTGAAATACGGCACTACTACACCTTTTTAGTGCCCAGTCTAACTACAGGGACTCCGAATCCGTGTGCTTTGGGTGTGGTCATAGAATTATTTGATATTGCTAGATAAAGCCCTGCCTCATGATTCGGAAATGAAAAAGGGATATTGTTTCAGTCTTCCACAATGGTAGGAGTATTACGCAACGGAATATCTGATCCGAGTTTACAGTCTATACATAGTTGCTCCGTAAACGCCTGTCACGTAAACTTTGTTGTTTCTCGGGACACTGTACTAGAAGAGTCCCAGTCCGACGTAACCATGGTTTAAATCATCACCCGTGGTCCAATTTTTCCGGATCCCAAAAAATTAAAAGCAAACAAAGATCAAGGCTTTGGAATTAGTTATTCTTAGAGAGGTGCACAAGTGGGAAAACAAAATTGGAAAATGTCAATTCTCTTTTTCACTTTTGTTTTTCTTATGATATTCTACAACTTTTCGTTCTTCTTTTTTAAATCAAAAGTAGGAAAATATCTAACTTTCCCTCTACTTTGCCTATTACATGCCTCATCCTTTCTCTCTCTCTTTTTTTTTTTTTTGGTTAAACGGAAAATCAAAGTACAAGATAAGAACTCAAAAGCCGAATACAAACAACAAACACAAAAGATTCAACCAAGTCCTCAAACCGGTTCCAAGGTCACCCTCGATGCCGGGGCATTACGCGCAAGGCAACCCCGTACGCCGTCCCTGTGATGTTGTCGAAACAAGCCAATGAGTACACCTCAACCTACCACCAAGAGAGCCGCGCCGGACATCACCACTAGCTAAGCCGCCGATGAGATCCGCCTAGCCGCTGCCACAACCAGAACCCCAAGCAACCACTCCGTCAAACGATCCCCTGGACAAACCAGAACACCGCCACCGCTGCCTCCAAGAAACAAAGACGGCGCTCGAAACCACCGAGATCGCCTCCGGTCGACCCACCCCGTCGCAAAGCCGCCGATCGTGAGCCTCCCGAAGACGGAACCCAATGCTCGCGACGAACCGCCACCGTCAAACAGAGCCAAAGCGCGACGAACCTTTCTATACCTAGGCTTTGAAGTGAAAATAACAAACTTGCCCTACTATTGTTATTTCTCTGCTGCCTAGGTGATGATTTTGACCTAATTTTCTTTGGTAGTATATCCGTGTATCTACAATTGTTACTTACGGCATAGGTGATGACTTTCACCTAATTTTATTCAAATACACTCCTTTTTGTTTCCTTCATTCGATAAACTTACAAAAATGTCCCTCTATCTTTGTTTACTTTTATACCAAGCGTTAACTATACAGATGGGCATTTTTGTAACGTCAAAGTGAAAACATAAAAATGGTGTATATTTGAAAAAAGGTGGAGTGGAAAAACCATCTACAAATTCTATAGGGAAAAATCATCTAAGAGCATCTCCAACAACCTCTCTATCCCCCCCTAGGAGCCATCACTGGCGAGCCAAACGGAAGAAAACCAAAATACGGCAACCGGAGTAGCCTAGCCATTGGGCTTACCATCCACGCAAGGTCTACAGTGACAGGCCACACTTGGCCAGCCGATTCTGCCTCGCCTCTCTCTTTCTCTCTCTCTCTCTCTCTCTCTCTCTCCTCTTTTTCTTCGTCTTCTACATCGGAATACCGGTCTGATTTTGGTGGGATTTTGGTCGGATTTTACAGATTTGATCCATGGTGGTCATTTGGGTTACGGTGGAAGGCGATGGTGATGGTCTGACCTGATATTGGTCTGGCCTAATTTTGGGTCACCGTGGAAGGTGGAAGGCGGCGATATCAATATCAGTGTATTTGAGGTGATATTTGCATGTATATATATATGTATCTGTATACATATATTGTTGATTTCTTTATTTTATTTTTTTGAGTTTTTTTTTTATTTATTGAAATGCCTAGTCTGTTGGGTATATGTGATATTTTTTGAATAGCCATATCAGTGTATAACATATTTTTTAGGCAAATTTGTTGAGGATGTTGTTAGGCTGTTGGAGATGCTCCAACTTCAATACTATCCTTCTAGAAAAAACAAACTAAAGCTAGCCATTTTTTTTTTTTGATCCATAAGCTAGCCTAGTTGACTATCCTTATTCCAGGGGATCAAGAAGTCAAATCTTGAAGCCAATTGATTATTTCTCCATTATAGATCTTACTACTTTGGTAGCTTACTAGTTTTCCGCACCGCATTGCATGACAGAAAAAAATATTACTAGCAAGACTAAAGAGTCCATGTCTATTCTCGATCTCAAATTTCCAGTCATCTTTTTCAGTCCCAAGATGGAAATGCAAATGCAAAAAAATTGTAAAGCACATTCAAAGGCTACATACTATGATAATATAAGCTTGAAAATTCCCTTTTTTGGGGTATTTTTTGACATTTATCCTTTCCATATTTATTTTTTAATTAATTTATACTCCCTCCGTCCCTTTTTAAATGTGTTACCTGGGAATTCCAACTATTTTTCTCTCACATCAACTTCTACAACTTTTACATCTATTTTCCATTACTTACATTTATCAATATAATACTAATACCCACTAACTTTTTAAAAAAGAATCTACTTTTAAGGGCAAAATAGCAAATGTACCCACTAACTTTTCAAAACACACTTATTAAGAGACAAACCAAAATGAATGTCCCAAGACCTAAGCAAAGAGAACAAAAAATTGAAGAAAAAGATGAAGGCATTAGAGGCTAAAGTGATCTCCTACAAAATTTGGTGTGCTATTCTAATTGTTGTATGCTTCAGCCTATGGTTGAAAGGAAAAAATGCAGTTGTTGGAAGTGTTTTGTACCTGCCATGAATGAAGGAGTATATGTAATGGAGGAGAATATGTAATGAGCATCTATTTAATCAATGGTTATTTTATGAATGAATCTACTATTGGCTGCCATGAACTTTACCAGATACAAGCAATCAAACATAATAGAAGCATGGTCAGAATTAGCAAATGACAGACAATACAAAATCTGGAGCAAAACAGATTTCTGGGTGACAGTAAACAGAGTTGACACACTATAAAAGGGACGGAGGGAGTATAACTTATTCCTTTGGGAAAAAAAATGGAACTTTTAAAGGTGGGTTAACGTGGGGTAAATTTCATTGACCCACCCTGGTGTTTATTTGTTTTCTTCTTGCCTTATTGTCAGCTTAGTGGGCTGTCAATAGAAGGGACCCTTTAAGCATAACAAATTGAAGAAACTGAAATTTATTACTGTATTTGGAAATGACCAAGCAGATAAATCAACCATTGAAAGATAAATCAACCTAGAGAAAGAAATAGTGGAGCAACCTTTCTCCAGAATGAATAGGTTTTCAGTGACAAAGCAAAGAGAGCCATGTGGCTTTCATTTTTATGCAGAAGGAACTAATACATAGGGAACTTGGCTTTTGTTTTCTCAAATACTTGTTCAGCAATAATGGCCCCATTACCATCAGCTCTTTTGATCTCCAAGTGAGCCTTCTGGTAAAACCCAGTACCCCTTAATGCATCTGCTATGAAATCATCAAACCCAATAGCTATAGCTGCTTCAGCTTTGGCACCGTAAACCAATCTCTGCACCAAAAGAGCAAACTCAGGTGAGGGGTAAACTAAATTTTTTTTTAATCAAATATCATATCATTCTCTTTTCATCCGAAGGGATTAACTACACCTTTATTCTCGAAAGATGGATAGCCCCGAAGCACATCGGACAAGGCTCGCAAGAGGCATATATTTCACAGTCGGAAAGCTCAATCTGATTGAGCTTTTTACATGCCTGACAAACATTTATCATATGAGAACCGAAAGGTAAGAAAGGCAAAAGCACGATGAATCCAAACAAATTTCAGAGTACTGAAAGGGTAAAATATGGGTACAGGGCAAACATTTTGAGCATCGAAGGTTTCTTCAATGGAATAAAACCACCACCACCAAGAAGCAAGAGGTGATAGAAACACTAAACAAGCCTCTCTTATGTTACACCAACATTGATTTATTGATGTTCCGTAAAGCAATCTAATTTGTTGGCATCTGTCAGCTGCTTGAGAGACATTTGAAGGTAAATTCCAAGCAGAAAAAGTAAAACAAGGTTGACATCCTAAAACAAAACCATATCAAATGGTCCAATGGATTAGCAAACTTGAGCATCACAACCATCTAGTTAACAGGGAAGAAATCTATCCAAGAAATGGATTCTGAGAGTGCGAGTGAAAATTCTGGAGGGTACCCTTCATTGCACAACAGAATTATTAAATTGGTAACCACCAATTCATCTAAAAGCTTAAGCTGTTAGAGAGAGGGGTAACTTTATTATTTATATTCTCAACACGACCCCTCACGTGTAGCCAGGCTCTCCTTCATAAGCGGGCTAAACACGTGCAAATATTTAATAAATGGGTAGGCGGTGAGGTCCGAACACAGGATCTATTGCCTGCTCTGATACCATATTAAATTGTTAACCACCAACTCATCTAAAAGCTTAAGCTGTTAGAGAGAGGGGTAACTTTATTATTTATATTCTCAACAAGAATGTTACTGGAAAAAAACAAAACATTTTGGAAAACAAATTTGGGGCACATGTGTGGAATGCACCAAGTGAAATTTCCAGTGCCCGCGCTTCCTGTAAAACCAATCCTTAATGTATGACCATCAAGAATGCGAATTTCAAGTCTAGGATGTGTCGATAAGTTCTTCAGGGTTGAAAATATTGATATATCTCCATAAAATGGCAGTAGTAATGCATAATATGAACACCATAATTCACGTAGTCACATGGGAGCATGGGCAAAGGGAAGAACCAGTGTCCTGCTCCCCCAATGAAGCTATCATGACTGCTACCCACCATGCAAGCCTGGTGTGGATTCAGTACTCCCTCCGTCCCATATTGCCTGTCCACTATGGGGAATCCAACTTTTTAAAGGGACATGCAATTCATGAATGTCTCGTTGGAAAGCTTGATTAAATTTCCTACATTACCCCTTTCTCTACACCTCAAACTACTTTAAATCATTAATGAGGGCTAGTTTGTGTAAATTTGCAAACTTTTTCATTTGATTTTTCAAGGAGGACAAGCATTTTGGGACATCCCAAAATAGTATACAGAACAAGCAATATGGGACGGAAGGAGAATGAACTACGAACCAGATAAGGAAAGGTCGGGCATCAGTAACAAACTTGAGCAATTTTACCCAGGTTGTGCTTTATGCTGAGGAAACAAGAGACTGCTGTCCTACTTATTCAAGATTGCCCATTTGCTCACCTTTGTCCCCCATCCATAGCGAGCCTCCAAACGAAGCCAGCATAAGTCCGGCTATGACTTGCACGTACAGACAATTACCATAGATTCCTAATGAATCCATAGATTCTTCTACCATTCTACCAGGTATTCTAGATTTCATTCATATTTTCTGGCCTCAAGCAACTTCACAAATAAGGATTTCAATTAATTATTACTATTATATTGTATAGAGCTAGCACCCACCATCTTATGCCATAATAAGACATGTTTAGAACCCTTGTATGGGTATGAGAACAACACTGTCTTCTGTCTCAAGTTGATGGTTTTTTTAACCATTTGCTGTATTCTCAGACCCCTCACGTTCAAGCTCGAGGTTTAAATTTCTTCATGGTAGTACCTTTGTTGACTTCGGCTATGCTTATTATTGAACTTGTTTAATTGGAACCCACATTGTAACTAGCATTTGCGCTTCCCTCGAGAGTAAAGGACCTTGGCAATCGTAAATTCAGTGAGATCTCTACAGAATTCCAATGAAGCTGGTATGGAAACTCATTAAGGATATGGTGGGCTCATTTTACCCTCAGAAAGAATTCCAATCTGCACGCGTGGTTGGCCCAAAAGCAGGGAATTGACACTACTGCGTTGGTCGAATTCAATAGAGCTTATTTGACATAGAGTGAGGGAGGCATGCTACGGAATATTTTACCTAAAGCTTCCGTGATGAATCGTCCAATCAGATGAAGAAAACTTACACAGGAACTAATCAAATAGCAAAAGGCAAACAATCTACCAGGCCAAATTTCGGTAGCTTAACTTCAAAATTAATTTGTGCTTGCCTCTATGTACCTTTTTCTCTCCTTGGCCTAAAGTGCAATGGGACATTATAGAATTAAACTTCACACCTGCCTCTCAAAAAATTTATCTTCTCAGCATTCAACAGACCAAAGACATTTTTGTTCAGCAAGAAGAAATCCCAAATAGCCCAGGCCATAAAACTTCATTGTGATGAGAAAAATTACGTGAGGCCACATAAGTAGTTTTTAATTCTAACCTCTCTGATTGCCGTAACCTCAGCATGTGCCGTTGGGTCAGTGTGTTTCAATACCATGTTGTGACAGCTCACAACTACTTCATCTTTACAAACAACAACTGCGCCAAATGGGCCTCCATCTCCACATTCTACCCCCTTATATGCCTCTTCAACTGCTTTTGTTAAGAATTTGTGGTCTCTATCCTGTACAGCTGGTAGACAAAATCAAAAACACAGTAACATTAATAAAGATGTGCACTGATTTGAAAAGCATTCACCTCTTAACCAGGTTTGCCATATAATCTGCTGAAACATTACTTCTATGCGACCAAACAGAATTGTTTGACTCGGAAGATAGAATGAACCGTCTAGAATTACAGGATCATTAACTGTACAACACAAAAGGTTTCAGATACATAATACAAAAAAGCAATTGAATCATTTAATAACATCATCTCATATTGTTGTATATCACGATTTTTATTAACAGAATGGTGACACTCACAATACCCACACCGCGAGTTGTATAGAAGTATTACTGATACTAAATGGCGTGATCAACCAGAAACAAGAATCACAGGTAGAGTATCAAGGGATAAGAATCAACATTCAGTTCGATACAAGATTCAACCTATTGAAAAATTCCCAAATTCTGCTGATTTATTTGCTCTATTTTTTCCATCAGATACGGTTTGTGCAAGATTTTATAGGCCTTTACGGATATTTCCCTTTCTTCACACTTAGTTTTATCGTTTGGAGACCTCGTAAACTTCCCTACAAAGAAACTCTAGTTTCTCTCCATAAAATTTGCAGTTAAAGTTATCAACTTTATCCATGTCTCTACATGCAAAAGAATTTTTTCAGGCATCAAGTAGGAGAGATGAAAATGTGTGGTGATCGGAAACTTTGACCCGTCAAGGTGAGTAATTGGATTGCTTGCACAATAAAAGATTTGTTTTGGCCATTTCCATATCCGAATTAACATTATCTATCCAAAGTGAATCTTTCAATCCGCCATATATTTTCAATATTACCAAATGATTCATGATTCGGTTCACTATTTCTGGTCCGAGACATATACTCTAAAACAATAATCTTTACGATTGTTTTACTTACTCAACTGCTAGAAAAATAAAACAGTTTGAAATCAGAGAGAAGATTGATCTTTACCTTCCTGATGAGCAGCAAATGCGGATGCAACAGAAATGGTTCCATCCTTTGCTTCAACCACTGGTGAACATCAAAATAGATAAGAGAAGTTGAACTTTATCATGTCAAGTAAAGGAGGCAAATATCAAAGAACAGTACCCGTAAAGGATCAAATTGAAATACAAAGCCAAGTGGATTACATCAAATGGGTCCAGACTGCTAATCTAACATTGCCAGGGTAAAATTGACGCTACACGAGTTAACTGAAGTAAAGCTGAATAAAATATTTTCGAGAACAAACACCTTGTCTTTATGCTCATAAGAACCTCCATTTTAAGTGAAAGTTCAGAAGGAACCTTAAAAAGAAAGGTTTCGATTAATAAAAAGAGGGATTTTTTGTTTCATACATTGAGATAGGAAATCATTAATCGAAATAAAACTTCATTAAATAAAACTGGAACTAGCAACACCAAAGAAAAAAAGATGGTACCAAATATGAATACTTTTTCTTTGTAATGACTGTTCCAGGACAAACTCATTTGTTATCTATGGCTTAGGCTTAGAGCCAAGAAGACAGCAATTTGGGCTTCCATATATAAATTTGCTATCTCACACCCGACAACAGCTTTAACCCAAAATTAGGAGAGATCCAGCAGAGAATTCCAAATCACCAATCCACAAATTCAAGAATCAAAGAAGTATTATCCAAATGTAACAAACATCTATCGAAGAACTTCCCCAAAACAAAATTCAAATCCAGAAAATCGCCACAATGGTAAACAGATAACGAAATAACTGAAAAAAATCCGAGGAAAATAGTCACATGGGTCTTACCATTAGCCTCCTCCATGATGAAACTCGGGAGAAAAAACTAAAGGATTGTGAGGAAATGGGTATTCAAGAAATGGGTAAGGGTTTGGTAGGGAAAAGAGAGATAAAGAGAAGGCGTGGACGTACACGAGAAAAAACTGGTCCACGAGTTGTCAATATATAATACTCCTCCAGCGGAGTGGAGAGAGAGAGAGAGAGAGAGAGAGAGAGAGGTGCGAAGACAAAAAGGAATCCTGATTTCAGATTCAAGAAATGTGAATCGTATCCTTTGGTTCGAAAAGGCCGTGATTGTGAAAATTTGTGGACTTTTCACGAAGTACACAGAAAAGTCCACAACGGGGATTAGAAGACGAGTAGTGATACATACACACCCCCATGTACACACTCAGCCACACTTTCTCTCACATGGGGTGTGGTCTCCACACGGGAACCACACCCCATGTGAGAGAGGGTGTGGCTGAATGTGTACATGGGGTGTGTATGTATCATTTTTGTTAGAAGACTAGCAGCCCCTTTGGCTTCCCACGCGAGAAAAGATAAGGAAAGGATGTGATACCCCTTTTTAGTAGCGAGAAAAGAAAAAAAAACGGGTGTGGTTTCTCATCTCTCTAACTAAGTAATCGTGAGAAATCAAACTCTCTCCTCCTATTTTGGTGACCGAACTCTCTCTCCCTCTCATCTCCGGCAACCAAATCAAAGGTTCAAAACTCAATCTTAATCACAGAAGTAGCTTCGTCTTGACGAGACGAAGACTACGGTGCAAGTACAATGACTATTCGACGAGGGGGTGGACCGCACGTGATGTCGGAAGTCGACGAAGATCCGTTCGTCCTCCATTCCTCACGAAATCACGCCACTTTTGGCGAGAAACAAAATAGGGCTTGTAAGTGGTTCTGCTCTCCCACCGTTGCTCACCCGCTCCCACCTATTTGATCTTCCAAACGTGCGAAAGAATTGGTTCTCGCTCCATTTCTTTTCTTCTCCCCTGAAATCGCGCGATCCAAATAAACTGTAGGGCTTTGTTTGGTAACACTTTTTTTTTTCTTTTCTATTTGCTGAACACCAATTTTTTTTTTTCGAAAATGAAAGTAAAAACAGAAAATCTGTTTGTGTCATCTTATTTTTAAAAAAAAATAGTAAAAATGATTGGCACGCCCTTGGTTGCTACCGGAAAAAAAAAACACTTAAACATGAGGGCATCAATAAAATAATTCTTTGTATTTTATTTTTATCGTGAGCAAGAAACCCTAGCCTTGTCTGAATGATGTTCCAGTGGAAAACCCTAAAACCAATCAAACTTCTCTACTCTCTCTCTCTCTCTCTCTCTCTCTCTCTCTCTCTCTCTCTCTCTCAGACACACACATTTCATCTCTGTTTGTCAATTTCTGAAAGAGGAAGCACTTTGCACGTATGGGTCCTCCTACGATCTGGTTGAAGCTATGTATGTAATACTCAGGAGGTTGGATTTGGCAGGAGCATAATTAGCAACAAGAATTATGTCTGAACCATCTGACTTTAATGCCCAACTATTTGGAGATTGCTTCTTAAACATAGTGGTGGGTAAGATTTTTGGCAGCCCTAGAGGAGTGACAGCCGTTACCAGAGTTAGGATTTTCATAATTACTCATAGTTGAAGGGTCTCAATAATAGTTTCACTATATGAGATGGGTTTAAGTGATAAATGAATTAAAATAAAAGGGGTCTTCCTGTAATTTACCCTTGGAAGAATTTGGCACACGCCACCCCCGGTAATGATGCAGGTGCATTTTTTTATGATGACTAATTATTGAGTAATCCCCGATAGCAATAATAATTGGACATGTGATATTTTTCCATAAATAAAATATCGTCATCATACTATGTAGATTACTCTTTGACTCTCAACCATCCAACAAAAGTGAATAATACTTGTCTTCCCCGAATGATTCATCGCTACGTAAATGATTAGGAGTATCACGTAAGCTGCGTCACACGGTACTCCAGAAGGGCTAAATCATTGAATGACTTGATTCCTAGTCACATGTCACATCTTCCTTCCAAACCCCACTTCACTATTCTCCAAAACTGATGATTTCATACTCAAAACTTTTAAATTTTAATCTACCCAATCCTTAACAAGAAAAACTGCTTTAAGAATCAGACACAAATCTAAAGCTAGGCCATTTGGAATTAAACAATACAAAGAACAAGAGCACTTTCCTCTCCATCAAGCACCTGCAGGCAAGAAACCCACAAAACATAAAGAATAAACAAGGAAAAAAAAAAAAAACTAAAAATCAGTTCAGATTCTATTTGGGGTTCAGCTTTGGCTTTCATCATGCGTGAAGGCTTGATTTCGTTTGTAAAGTAAAATAAGACCTTCCATTCTCTCATTTAATGTTTCGAGCCGTTAATTTCGTAGCCCTCTGATATGTTTTATCATCTATACGAATAAACAAATTCATGAGTTTGGACACTGGAAATTGGAAAAGGCTTGGCCAAATCATATAATATGGGCAGAGAAATGGACATCAAAGTTTTGCCATCCATTTATTAGTTTCTCTTGTGACATTGTCTTTTGTTCAGATGGACATCAAAGTTTTGTGTGTTTTTTTTTTAACAGCATAAGATCGAACTTATTTTTTGTACTCCCTCCGTTCCTTTCTAAATACCCACAATAGAAATACGTACAATTTCAAACCTCTTTTCCGCTTAAGAACAATAATATTTATAACAAATGAAATATACTATTATTCACTAGAGTTTAAATTTTGAAAGACGTTTTACCTTCGTCCAAAACCATGCTCTCATCATTAATATAGGTTCAATTCCACTACTCCTGAACAACAAATATATAAACCAAATAATTGAAAACTAGAAAGATGAATAAAGGTTGGGTCATCTAAGTAGGAATAACCCCATAAATTTTCATTTTTGTAGGATTCTTCCAGAGATTTTTCAAATGTCAAAAGTGATCAAGAAGCGTAATTTCTACTCAAACAGCAGCCACCCAAGCTTTGAATATGTTTTCAAAATTTCTACTACAATCACAAAACAAATGGTGATAGAAAGTAGAAAGTAGAAAGAACCCGATTCAGAACGTCATCTAAACAAAACTCAAGATTAAGCAAAATTGAAATCCGAACCAAATTGGAACACCGAAAACATTGTGTTACGCTTTGACCACAATACGAGAACTAGAGCTACTAAAAAGTCTTCAGTGCTAGATTCGAGCTTTGGAATGGGCTCACAACAACAGAAAACTCATTTCTTCTTTCCAGCCTTGGCTGCATCACCGGCCTTGGTCTGCACAGAACATTATAGAAAATTAAGATATTGACATCAATTATACAAGGGGCTGTTAGATATTTTGGGGCTGGGGACATGGTAGGGTGGAGGAGAAGAAAGTACGAAAAGGAAATCGAAACCACAGCAAATGCAGAGAATAATCCTTCTAACCTTATTTGTTGTTCAAAAAAAAAAAATTTAAAAAGAAATAATCATTCTACCTTCTTTACTCCGCGGATTTTCTTTGCTCTATTCTTCCTCTCCTCCATCTGTTTCCTTGATTTCTCCACCTTGGTATCTAGCCCATTCTGCCATCGCAAGTTTCCAATCATAGGTATCAAATATGCTTCGGAAGCCAGATATATAAATCAAAAGGAAGCATCAGTAGTTTTTGTGAGAGAACACACATGGTAAACAACCTTATAATGACCAGAACAGGCAGACTTTATTAACCAATTAATAAATTTGGTCTTGAGCCTAGTTGTTAACGTCAAGAAAGCGTAATAATGCATATAACTAATCTACAAATGTCACTGTGACTACTCCATAAAGTTTGGCGACAAACTCCCGTATTTCAGCAGTTTTATGGTCCCAGAATTGGGAGCAAGAAACTCTCCCCAAATCCAACATAAGAGGTCATGATACACTTAGATTTGTGGCCTCGTACTCCTGACCTGTCATTTTGAATTTGGGGAGAGTATGGTCCCCAAATTCAGCAAATTCAGCAACAAACAAACCATCTTTAGAGCAATAGGTCTGACCTAAATTAAAACAGAGTAATTCTGCACACTGCTAGACTTCTCAGGTTACAAGTACGTAATAACCAGGGAATTAGGAATTACACTCTCTCAAGGCCTGGTCATAAAAATTCAAAGCCAATTTTCCACAATTACCGAACCGAGAAGTGGGGGAATTCACCAAATTTCTATAACCACAGGCACCCTTGTGAATTGTGATCTATGTGAAGCATTTTACCTGAATGGTCCGTAGAGCTCCAATTAAGGATAAAACACAACATATCAAGAGGGGTCAAATTGATCAAGCCCAATCCCAGGTAGTAACCGTCAAATACAAACTGGGAAAAGAACTCAGCCTTCAATTCCCCACTCAACTTTTAACTACAAAACTCCAAAACTCATCTGTGCAGATGTTAAACAAGGGCAACTTGTGCGTAACTCAATCATTAAAGTCAAGTTAAAACATCACCTGCTAATTGATCCAACAGGTAGGCTGAAACACTAACTCAAGAGAGAAATTTCATAATCAGGATGTCAAATTCCATATCTTGTGAAGCTATGGTTCATGTACGCAAAAGCATGGTCAAATTCTGCGAGCACTTTAATACTTGTGATCTTTTTAAAACTCATGATCTTTGTGCTAGGTCAATTGATAGGAATGAATTTAAACTTCATGCCACACAACTGACCAAATGGCCTAGGAAACAAACCTGTAGCAACATAGAAAATTTTCAACCATTCCAAGTAAACAAGCAAAAAGTAAAATTGGGTACAACAACTTGCCTAAAGCCATATGAGTTTGCTAACCAAATTCCCCATTCCCAAACCATCGATGATAATCAATAATCACTCAAAAGTGGAGAAGTAATAGCACTGGATAGTTAAGGGGTATTAAATGCTTACCAATTAGCATAGACGACTGATAACTTTAGGAATTAGTCCAAGAACATAGCAAGGATATCAAAAGAATGAAGAATTTAAAGATATGTAAAACTTGAGAAGATCCTCTCATCGAGTAGATCAGCTATGTTACATGGACACGGCTATGTGAATCGGGTCCGGGAATATATCTAAAGGTTGGACACCTCAGAGTTGAAAACAGAGGATTCGGGGATATGTATCCGAATTTGGATACGGGTGCCGGGATCCGCTGAATATTTATATTTATATTTATATTTATATTTATATATATGTAGATAGATTTTTTATATTAATTACAAAAATATCTCATAAAAATATCCCTCTATTTATATAACACTAATTTAACTGTGATTTATCTCATAGAAAAACAAAAAAAATCATATATATCAGATTTTAATGGGGAAGAAACAAATAAAACAAAAGTCTTATAACAAGCTTTGGTCCAAGGCAAAAAATAAAAATAAAAGATACAACACTACACGTTCTTATTAGTGAACAAGTCCAAATGAATGGCCCAAGACCTAAAAGCAGGTCATGGACTCACGGCGTCAACAGCAACAGGTTCTCTCTCGCTGTCTCTCCTTCGTCGTCGTCTGCCTCCTCCTTTTCTTCTTCTTCTTCTTCTTCTTCTTCCTCCTCCTCCTCCTCCTCCTCCTCCTCTTCTTCTTCCTAATGTGTTCGTTTTTTTTTTTGGCCGAATCCGGTGTGGATCCTGCACCCTTACCCGTGTCGTGTCTGTGTTGACACGGGTAGGATCCGTGTAACATAGTAGATCAGGTCTAAAGATATCGGTTCTCTGTTGTCGCTGTAACAGGATGAGGAACAAATTGCAACAACCGCTGTTGTTGACTTCAAGATTCTAATTCCACCACAGCATGGTACCAAGAGCCAATAAATAGCTGGACTCCATAGTATGGGGCAATTCCTTACTTTGAGTGTTGACAACCATCTTTATCTTATTTCCCTCCAAACAATATCGTCTGTGGACAACACCCAAGCTTTTCCAATGATCCCAACCAAGCAGTTCAAATGTCCGGAAACAGCAAAAGCAGAACCATGTCGAGAATCGCTTTGGAAAGAAACTGACCAAAACCAACCCACAGTCATGTAAAGATTGCTACATCAACAGCCAAAATGAGCAAGAAAGAGGGATGCCTAAGCTTTTTACTCCCTCCGTCCCAAATTGTTGGACCCTCTTTCCATTTTGGGATGTCCCAAAATATGTCTCATTTCTAAAAATATCTATCAAAACAGGGTCACTTTCCAGTTTTACCCTTTAAAAGTACTTTTCCCATCTCGATTGGTTTGTCCATTATCTTTTATTTTATATCGGTATTTATGATTTTGAAAACTTTGTATAATAAAACTAATTGATATCTATCAAACAAGATCCATATTGTATGTGTTTCGAGTTTCATATAAAAAATTAGCCCCACAAAATTGGCCACGTTAATATCGACTGGACTTAGGGGCAAAACAGAAAAGGCAATACAAAGTTTTCACACCCTTAATAAGTTGGATTCCCCAAAAGGGTCCAACAAATTGGGACGGAGGGAGTATCAATCACAAGCCTCTAAATGATACACTTCAATGGATTCGTTTACAAGTAGTACCTTCTCCACTAAACTAAATCCACTACCTGGAAGTCGAAGTCAGAAGTTGAGGTGATTTGTTTTTTGACAATACCATAATGCATACCCTCTGGCCTCTGATGACTGCCAGTCATTCCTATTTAATTGCTCAACCCTTGAACAACAAGAAAGAGGTTTCAAACACCTTCCAGAATTCATAACCAAGAAAAACATCTCGTCTACCTAGTAATATCTTGCGGTACGGACATCAGGAATGATAAATAATCTCACAATGACTACTAACTACGTAAGAAAACCTCTTCGCATATATAGAGGGAAAAAGGATAGAGAGGACATGTTGTATTTAAAGAGGGGGAATGGGCAAAGAATCACTATTTTAACCTCAAAGATCTCGAGCAAAAAATAACTCATACAAACGTACAATAAAGGGAATTATCATAAGTTACCCTGATAAGCCTGAACTTGGGCTCATACTTCTTCGCGTTCTCAACGGAATCATAAATCAACCCAAACCCAGTCGACTTCCCACCTCCGAAATGGGTACGGAACTTGAACACGAAAATCGCATTGCGATCCTTCACGTCATACAGTGTAGACAGCTTCTCCTTCAGATCTGCCTTCAGAATAGAGGATAAACACATATTATAAAACCACAGGAAAAACTTCCCAAATAAATTCTAGGCAGAAAAACTAATATTCTGGATCAGGATCTACCTTGGAAACATTGGGCCGTCCAGGATGAAGAACATCAATTATCTGCACAGGCCAAAGTAGATTTAAACAAAAAAGTGAATACAAATTAACACCGGTGACTCAGAAAAATACAAGAATACTCCAACAAATTGATCTTCCGAATGTCAAACTTGAGTTAAAAGTAGGCTAAAAATGTAGAGAATACACATGGGCTGCTCCATTGGGGTCCGAGGAGGTTCACTGGTTTTCGCAACTACAGTTACACTTCATATCTATTTTTTGCATGTAAGTAGATTTTCTTAATTATTATCTGTACATGGATGATTCGTACAAATGCAGAGTAAATTCATGAAAATTCATTTAAATTTGTAAGTAAGTAGAGTCAGTAGACCATATAGCTCAGTAAAACAAATAAACTAAGCCCGATAATTTTTCAATGAGGATAAATGTACTCATTTTAGATAGTGTTTTGAATAAAAATGCCATACAACCGCAGAAAACAAAAAATGATCGAATTTTCTTTCCTCGTCTTACTCACCAAATTGTTCCTAAACAAATAGTAAACATCAAGTGTTGAAGGTAATAATTACATACGAATATACATGATTTCTACATTTTAAGAAGAGCAGGAATGCGTACGAATTGCTTCCTAGAGAGAAGCCTGTTAGTCATGAACTTCCTTGCACGGATTGTCACAGCTTTATCCGCCATTGCCAAATGCCAATCCGCTGCTGAGTGTGTATTGCGCAGAAAGAAAGCCAATCGCCAAATCGCAGCAGCAGGAGGGAGAGAGAGGAAGGGAGAAGAAGCAAAACCCTAGATATTAGTGATACTGTACTAGGCTTCTCAAAAAGAGCCCTAAAATTTGTGAATCGACAATAATGTGGGTCGTTGTCAGAGGAAGTAGCCTTTGGGCCGGTCTCATAGAAAAATAACAGGTAGAATTTCAGTCCGGCCCGTAATCGGGCCTGATTCCAAAACAAGGAGAGTTTTTTTTACGAGAGATTATTCAGTGCTCTTTTTTCACCGGCCACGTCAAATGTGTGGGAGAGAAGGTGCGGTGCCCTAGGAGAGTTAAATATTTATTTTGATAAAATCAACTGAATGATTTTATTGGATTTCTTATTTTAGCAAGTTGATTTTATGGCAAACCCAGCCTAAGAGGTAGGGGTGGGGCAACAAACGAGTTCATAGTGGCTAGAGAAATTATCTATCGAGAGTTAGAGAATAGATGATCAGTGGTGCTGCTAGGTAGAAGGGTATGGGTCGGGCGACCCCACAGAGAAAATGAAATTCGCTACTTTTATACTAAAACTATATATGTAATTAGTTCACAATGATCCCATTCAAGGATTGCATCGACACCACAATGTTGGGCAAAGTACCATATAATTTCTTCTATTAGAAAAATCCACTTGTCATGACGCAATCTGGGGGGTTAGAGTACATGATCGACCAGTGATACGAAATCACCCGAGGCCTTCTAAATTTCACTTGTAAAATATTTCTCAAATGTCCAAGATTATAACTTGAAGAGCGGAAGCATGTTAATTAATTAAAATGCATTCAGAACTGAATATAGTGAAAAGAAAAATATGAATATTCGAACTATTGGCATTAACTAAGACAATAGTGGCACCATAATCCTAGCATGACCAAATCAAGCAAGCAACATGTGGGTGCCATTCGGGCGGCACGTGGTATTTTGAAAGTCAGGCAATGCCGCAAATAGTGTCGAGTATTGCCGGCATTTGTGAAGACTTTTCCTGGCATTTGTAGCATTACCGACACCTGTATAGACAGCATTTGTAACAAATGCCGGTAATACTCTTTTCCAGCATTTTTAATTGCTTTTCCGGCATTTGAAAAATGCCAATAAAGGCGAAACATTGAGAGTTAGTAACATGATTTGGCATGCCACTCTCTCACACACACAACTGAAACAGTTATGTTTCCTCAAAGAGTTAGAAGGATAACTGTGTCGTGGTTCGCATGCCACTCTCACACACAACTGAAACATTGAGAGTTAACATGATTTGACCGGAATGCATTCTCCACAGTGAAATATACTATTTCGTCACGTTGCCGTAAGTAATTAAGTACAACGTACAAGGCTCAGGCTCTCAACTCTCTGGTTTCTCTGGTTCTCTCTCAGAGTTCACATATCTCACTCTCTACCTTGATACACACATTTATACACACTGCCCATTCGTCGCAGTTGAAACTAAGCATTTGTAGAGATGTAGGTCTTACAAACATGCACCGATAAGTAGTGAGTTTTTGCATACTTAAGGTTCAGGATTACACATAATGAGGCGAGCAACTGGAATTCAAGAAGAAAGTTGAACCAAATTACCCAAAGATCAACCAAGATATGTGAAGTTCCTTGGTGGACCTTGACTTTTACAGAGCCATGTCCAATTGTGGCAAAAACTCGTTGTGATCACCATGTGTATCTATTTTGAAGATATCCCATTACCTTCAGAAAAAATTGCAACAGATAAAAGTTGGTCCAATTTTTGAAAAATTGGACCATGTCCTAATGTCCCTCTGACTTCGGATATCGGTGCAAATGGTTTATGTTTGACCCTGGTCAAAAACAAAAACGGAGTCACCAAATGACTTGTTATATTTCTCTTAAATAGAAAAGAACAAAAGCAAAAGTCCAGGTCCAACTTGGTAATTAGTTTGAGGTTAAGCTCAAGATTATGGAACCTCAATCTCATTAAGACCTCACAATTGTCAATGGTGTTTGGTAGGGGATAGAAGAAGAAGGGGTAAGTACAGGCCGCTCCACTTTTTGGAGGGCCTGCACGTCCGGCTCCAGCTGGCTTACCGAAAACTCCATTGCACAATCAGAATGCATGTGCAACGGAAAAAAAAAGGCGGGGCTGAGGCGTCCACTAGAAGTCCCACGTACTACATTGTAATTCAATCTCTCTCTCTCTCTCTCTCTCTAGGGTATCCTATAAAAATGTCTAAACCTAAACCATATGATAGCTTATGAAAACGTGCCTAAATCATAGGGTATCATATGAAAGTATTTAAACCACTAAAATCTTATAATAGGAAAGTGCACCCTAAAACCTAAACCCTAGGGTATCCTATGAAAGTGCCTAAACCCAAACCCTAGGGTACCCTAATGAAAGTGCCTAAACATAAACCCTATGGTACCTTATGAAAGTGCCTAAACCATAGGGTACCCAATGAAAATGCCTAAAAACCCACTAAAACCCTATATAGGAAAGTGCACCCTAAACCTAAACCCAAAAAAAGAGTGATTGACCTTAATGGTAATAAATATTTGTTTTTTGTACCGGCCCGTAATAAAACCATAGAAGAAAGGGGGTCTGCTACCACAGTTCCTTGCATAAGATTGATCATACGTAATAATATACCTGATTGAAGGCTTAATTAAGTGCAGCAGCATTCTCAGGCTAGCGTTCAGGTGCAAAACCCTGCACAAAAAACCAAGGGTAAATATATACTCCCTCCGTCCCGCAAAGTTGGACACTTTCATGCTTTTACTTGTCCCATAAAATTTGTCCAATTTTAAAAGTCAAAAACAAATTTTGGTGAACTCTCCATTTTACCCTTACTTTTGCACATGACACAAAAGTCTTTTCACACTTTTCAAGGATAATATTTGGAAGTTTGAGTTTTCATAATATTATAATTTTTTTCTCTTAAAAGTTGGAACTCCCAAAAGTGTCCAACTTTAGGGGACGGAGGGAGTATAACCAAAAAATCCATAATTCGCACTATACAAATCTGATCACATATAATTGCTTTCAAGTACAAGCTACTTGGTGTAATGTTAAACCCGTCTAATGCTCTTAGCAGGCCCTAAACATTTGCAAGTATCCAGCACATTACCTAGCACGAGAGTAATGAATCAACAACACAAGTTGGGAAGAGCCACAATTCCCGCTCCTTGGTCAAGTGGTTTAAATCTTCCGATGCATGTTCTAAAAGCTTAGCAATTATTTTATCATTGCCAAATCAAGGCGTAGTTCTTTCCAAAACTTCTTTTGATAGCATTATTTCTATTAATCAAGGAAAAAGCCCAAATACAAATTAATTTTTGTTATTTATCACATAAGCTTTTAAATGCAAACACCTCTCTCTATCTCTCTCTCTCACACATACACACATAATTTATCGTACCATAATAATTAATCTAAGCCTCCTTATAATATTTACCTGCGTCCCAGCAAAAAGCACATCATTACCCACATCCATGGCATAAACTTGCCCAACTGGTCCATCAAGAGACAGTTCAGTTTGAGTCCGAGCGTTCCACGCCTGCAACACACATTAAACAAAAAGATGTCGATAACAATGCAAATAGAAATTAGGCAGTTTTAATGTTCTGAAGTTCAGATATAACAATATAAGTACCTTTACACAATTTGGCAATCCTACAAACACCCACCGACCTTCACTAATCAAAGATCCAACTTCACCGGAAAGATTAACCACATCAACACACCGCATTAACAGGGCATCATGTCAGCCCATCAGTTACAGACTTGCAGGGAAAACCAGTTTCTAAACAGGAGGCATAGTCCTGGTACCAACCTGACCAGTGTTGCCGTCCCAAATTCGAAGAGTTTTGTCGTTACCACCTGAGTAAAGTTTGATGCAGTCGCAAGGGCGGGCAATCCAATTAACACACCTACGACCATGTTCAGAGAAGTATTAGCCGTTACAACTAAAAGCAACTCCAAAAAGCACAATAATAGGGGTGCAGAAACTGCACCACACAATTACCTTATTATGACCTTCTAGCTTCGCCAACATTGAGAAGCCACTGCCATAAAACCAAGACTGCAAGTTCTTGCACTTCTCTCCTTGTACGCAATTACCCAAAAGCCAATACTTGCACACCTTTTCTGGGGTCTTTCTAGTAGTTTTATGTTCACAATCACGTGATGAAATAGATGATATCTTTTTAGAAGCTACTTCACTTGGCGAAATATATGACATCTTCTTAGCAGCTATTTCATCCCTGCAGACTTCTTCTCGAGACTCTTAGGATCTTGAAAAATCAGATCCAACTACTGTTTCCGAGCCTGCAAAGATAAATTCTGAATAAAGTCTGACTCAATCTCACCCTTTATTTGCCCACTAAATTCCCAATCTATCTACCATTGTCCATGAATTCAAACTGGAATGGAACTGACGGGTTTGTTTTATTTAGTTGATTGGCAGCCCATTCGCCTAACTTCAAGTGCCTGTGTTCTCTACAGGCATCAAACACTCTAGTTAACATTGGGACAGTAGGGTCAAATGGCATTTTCTTGACAAAATCTTCGAGCTCATCCATGAATCCATACCTACTGTAGAGTTCTATCATGGACTCGTAATGCTCCAACCGAGGAATTATACAATATCTTGTGCTCATTGAATTGAAATACTGTGTACCCAACTCTACACGCCCCTCGGAAATAGAAGCCAGCAATATACCTTGAAAGGTTATATGGTCTGGCTTTACGCCTTCTTTCTCCATCAATCCAAATAATTCAAGTGCGACTTCACCCCTTCTATTGTGGCAACATCCCAAAACCATGGAGTTCCAAAGAATCACATCACGCGACGTTGCTTCCTCAAAAACCTTGAAAGCATACTCGAAACAACGGCATTTCGAATACATGTCAACCAGAGCTCCCCTTATAACAACATCTATCTCATAATGATTTCTAATCATGAACCCATGGATTTGTCTTCCTGGCTCAAGAGCAAAAATATTTGCACAAGTCGACAGAAGGGTCCCAAAAGTAAATTTACTAGGCATTGTCTCCCCTTGCATCTCCCAGAACATCATCATTGCTTCTTCACTCAATCCATGACGAGAATAGCTAGTCAAAAGAGCATTCCAAGAAACGCTATCCCGCCAATGACACATTTCATAGAACCAAACTCTTGCACTTTTTAGACTTCCACATTTACCATACATGTCAAGAAGGGCATTGCCAACAAAAAGATTGGAATAGAAACCATGTCTATAGATAAAACAATGAACCTGTTTCCCCAGTTCAACATCGGAAAGCCCAGCACAAACATTTAGAATTAAACCAAGAGTGACATAGTCGATGTCCTTAGATTCCTTCTGCATTAGAAAAACAAAGTCCAAGGCCTGTTCCCATTGGAAGGAACGCGTGTACCCTGCCAACATTGCATTCCATGAGATCACACTCCGCTCTGGCATCTCATTAAAGAGCTCCCTTGCCTTTTGAGTTCTCCCATTCAGTGAATACCCTGACACCATACAAGTCCAATTAATCAGATTCTTCGAACTGGGCAGGTCAAATATTCTGCAAGCACTCTCTAACTCTCCGCATTTCACATACATATAAATGAGAGAGCTTAAAACCACCTCATCCTCTTCGATATTAGTCTTGATTACAAGCCCGTGAATTTGCAGACCCTCAAACATGGCAGTGATTCTAGAACAAGCAACGAGGGCATTAGACACGGTGAAATGTAATGGCTTAACATTAGCACGGATCATCTCAAAAAACATATACACCGCCTCTCTTTCTTGACCGATCTCAAGATACCGCCTGACGATCACATTCCAGGATATGGCATTTGGGTTCTGAATCTCATTGAACATTCTCCTCGCATCACTCATAACCCGGCATTTCCCATACACATCCACAAGAGAGCTCTCTAAAATGACATTCCCCGAAAACCCACATTTCACAATCATCCCGTGTATTTGCCTGGACAAAAAAATAGCCAAGAGTGCAGCGCATGACCCAAGAGCACTAGCAAATGTAACCTCATTTGCGGATACTCCCAACATATTCATACGTAAGAACATACCCAATGCTTTCTCAGGACAGCCGCATTGTGTATAAGCTGCAATCATTGCATTCCAAGAACCCCCATCCCTCTGAGGCATTTCGTCGAACAGCTCCCGTGCATCATGCAAACACCCACATCTACCATACGTCTCGATTGCCCGGTTCAGTAAAAATAATGGCGGATTTGAACAAAATGAGACCAAGTGGGATTCTACCTTTCGAGCCTCGACAATTGCTTGTCTGGCCGTACAAAGCTGGAAGAGACGAGCGTAGAGAGAGAAGGAGAAGGGTACAGGGGAATTGAAAAGGATAGAGACTGCTTTCCGGAGGTGGCCGGAGTTGAGGTTCTCGAGGATTGAGTTGGTTAACTCTTTGGCGTTGGACTGTAAGGTTTTGGGCTTGTGGATTTTGTTGTGGAGAACCCGGTTTACTATAGAGGCAGCATTCATTGACCCATGCGACATACTAAGGTTCTTCCTAAAAAAATTGAATGCAGATTCCTATGTTGAGGATATGATCGCCATATTTTAAGTCACCGAATTCCTGAAAATCGAGCAATTTTTATGGTTACAGAATAGCAAACAAAGAAATTGACTCAAGAACAATTACCTATGCTTAAAGGAACTTACCCACCTAAACTAACTACCCTAGTTACTTTTGATTCCCCCAACTACCAAAGGACCAGTAACTCCATCAAGGTTCTTCCGCTCTCACGAGTTCCACAACCAGATCACACCTGAAAAAGAATTACTACTACAAATTAAACATTGTTCTAGCAAAAATATCGGATGGTTAACATTGTTCTAGCAACAAACTGATTCTAAACACAACTAGACATGATTCATAACATTGTTCTAGCAAAAAAAAAAAAAAGAAGAAGCAAAAGATAAATTTTTTTCCCCAAGGATTTCCATTTGACGGCGTTGAATATATTCTGCTTGCATTGGAGGCATACCGCTAGTATCAATAGACATGATTCTCTCTTCATCCTTCAATTGATACAATACGCTTCTTGATTTGGGCAAAGCAGCCGCAGAATTTGTTCGTTGCAAGTTGAATCGTGGACCAACGACACATAAGAGAAGTTTCATTGCGACTAGTATCAAAGGTTTTGTGCTCATGAAAGTACTCCAACACCCTTCGCCAATATGTCTTGTGCTTTTGTTCATTTCCTTGCACCGGATCTAAGCTAATGTTTAGCCAAGTAGATATAAACAAAACACCTTCATCGACCGTAAAGTTCCCACCTCGTTTTGGTTTATTGGCGGTGGATCCTAATTCAGGGACAATTGGGACATACTGACTTCCATGATCAAATTTTCAAGGCTAAATTCGTGGATAAGATCGGTTTGTCCACTAAGAAGGTTGGTGTAATACGCATCTCCTTGAGTGTTCATCTACTAAACCAAAACTCATTAATGACTACAATAAAAGTGTAACATCTCCTCAAGTATACAAACATAAGCTATCAGTAATTAAAACAAGAAAATTCAGTTCAAATCCAGTTCTAACACACATGCCATGCCCATTGTATCAAACATAAGCTATCAGTCAACCACTAATCACAGTTCTTGTCGGTTACTATGAGAATCATACCTTTTCAAATAAAATGAGACCTTTGCCACAAAAGACTATAGATGAACATCCAATTTGGCAACTGCAAAGCTGAAATAAACCATAAAAAATCTTAATCAAAACTGATAATATGTAACAAAGGTATATATGCAAGTGCATGTGTGGCGGAGAATATACTAACAATCAATCTAGTAAAAAAGCCCTGGAATCTTCACATCAGATCTCCAAGTCCCAACCCAAATCCAAACTACACCTAAATTTAACATATGATAACATCAACGGTAATTTGAAAGTTGAACTGTTCAATCAAATCCAAAGGCATAAAAAGGAAGTCTTTTGTCTTCAATAGCCATCAAACTAGGGAACTGCAGTTACAGTTCTCAACTTTTCAATTATTCACCTGAGATTGAGCTAAAATCACACACAGGACTAATCAAATGGCATTCAGATCGAATTGGGATATGAAAAAATGAGAAAGACATGTCCATTCAAATCCAGTTCTTTCAGGCATTTCATCAAACACCTCACAAGACATGTCCATTCTACACATTTCTCTTCTTTCCTGAATTCTTCCCCCAGTTTCCACACAGCCCACCACCCTGTCCCAACACAGCCCAGGTATGTTCTCTTTCTCTCTCTCTCTCTCTCTCTCTCTCTCTCTCTCTATCACTCTCTCTCTCTCTCTCTCTCTCTCTCTCTCTCTCTCTCTCTCTCTCTCTCTCTCTCTCTCTCTGCCATTTCATCAAACACCTCACAAGACATGTCCATTCTACCACATTTCCCATACGATTCTAAGAAGGTTGTTTG
Source organism: Gaultheria prostrata (assembly GCA_036023075.1). Lineage (NCBI taxonomy): Eukaryota > Viridiplantae > Streptophyta > Magnoliopsida > Ericales > Ericaceae > Gaultheria > Gaultheria prostrata. The sequence continues at coordinate 29,916 of JAXBDA010002501.1, forward strand.
CTATCACATCAGACCGTATCCTATTGATTTAAAAACTATATGCAGAGATAAACCCCAACCTCCAGTTGAAGTAAGTAGAGATTAATTAAGATTTTGCTACATAAAAACCCCATTTGTCTATTATATTAACTTCCTTTTGGTGGGAATATGTTCATTTGTTCTTGTTTATTCATATAACTATTTGCTATAGTGCAAGGTGCGCTGAGAGAGAGAGAGAGAGAGAGAGAGCATACCTCGGCTGTGTTGAAAACTGGAGGTGATGAGAAGAAGATTGAGGGCAATGAAAAAGGGCAGAAAGAAATCTGGAGGGAAAGAGAAGGGGAAGGAGTTTTTGGCGCAAAGGAGGGTTTCGCCCGTATATAGCTAGTCCATATCCCTCGCCTCTAGTAGCCAGCAAAAGTGAGGGAAGCCAGACTGACTAGGGTAGCACAGAGCCTCTTGGAACAAGGAAATGTTGGTTTTGGCCTGAGGCATTCCGTTAGATCTCATAAAATCAAGCGCTTGATAAAATCACTCTCTTTTCCATTAGATAAAATCCAAATGTGATTTAATCTCCGTCCAATGCATCATTTACCATTTCGCCCTTACTTTTTTTAAAGGGAACCCACCATATATAATAAAAATAAACATTGAGTTTTTTAAAGGGTTGCTTTCTTTTTTGGGCTAGGGGCAAATCCGTAAATTCATATCTTGTCCTTACCAATTGTACAGTAAATTCATTTTAGCATTGCTTCATTTTATCAAATGAGTTTAACAGATTATCTTTTGAAAAACCCAACCTAAAGAGTCTATGTAGAGAGTCTCTTGGAGTTGCTTTTAGGTCGCGAAAAATATAAATTAATATATACGCCAATATATAAATATTTGTCTCTCTATATTTATGTTAAATTCATCGATCTCCTACGGTTGGTTTCCAGATCAACGTATGGAACACCTCCTCTGTGATTCACTACTCCCTCCGTCCCAATTTGTTGGGTCTGTTTACCTTTTTGGATGTCTCAAAAAATTATCTATATCTCATAATCTATAATGTTTTTTTAAGATTTCGAAATCTTTGTTTAATTAATTGAGATCTATAAAATAAGATCCATATTGAATATAAAAAATATTATAAATTAAAAGATATCGAGAATTTTTTTAGTTTTCCAAATGGGGAAACAAGAACAAATTGGGACGGAGGGAGTATCACATTTCATTACAATCAACAACAGTCTCTGCACTCCTCCTCCGACTCCACTGTCCGACTTCACCCTTGATTCTCTTGACGACCACGGTTTCCAGTTATAAAACCAATGACCAAACCCAAATATCCAGTTCCCTTATTTTTTAACACAGATACAGGGAAAAAATATTTATATAAGAGTGTGTTTATAAATGGTGCGGTCCAGTCAGAACCACGGTTTCCATTTATGAAACCAATGACCGAACTAAAATATCCAGTTCCCTTTTTTTTATTTTTAGCTAGACCCAATCCAAATAGACCAGTTAGGTTCTGTTAGTTCAATTTACCGGTATTTTCGATTTTTTTAGACACACTAGTTTGAACCCACAGCGAATTATCCGATCCATTTATTGACCCGCTCTCCCTCCGCTCCTTCAACATTTAGAAGTGGTGCAATGTATTCAAAGTTCAACAGTGGAAGCTTCACTGTTAATAACTCTCATATATAGGGGTTTGAATTCAGCCTTGGGTTTGGATGCAGTGGCGGATGCAGGATTGCAATTTTCGTTTAATTTGCGGCGATAATTCTTCAGTAATTTTATAAAAAAATCTAAAAACGTATTAAAAATATGTAGAAAATTGGGGGTAGTGCAGGGGCCGAACACTCCATATCCGCCCTTGTTTGGATGATAACTCCCTTTCTGGATAAAAGATGAGCACAAAGTGGAACTTATGGATTCGTTTGAGTGGAAATCGCTATCATTTACCGAGTATATGGGCCCAAAAGTTGCCATTGCTCGCAAGGTGCTGCTTTGGATGTAATCAACAACCAAAGCGATTTCAAAGGTTTCATTCATCACAAGGATATTTATCATACTCGATCATTTTCTTGTTAAGAAGATTTTGTCCGGGACCTGTAGTGAGCATCTCATTACAAGCGTGTAGTAAGAATCCTGGCTGTTCATTTTTGTTTTGCACGGTCCCGATCTTAAATAAACTATTCGCGCGAACAGTTTATTTAAGATCAGCCGAGATTTTGTCACTTCAGGGCCCCCACTCCCGTCTTTTTTCGTGTTTTCTACAATTATAGGCAGCCAACATCTTTTTTATATAGAGCGTGTGCATGATTTTCTATCTCTTAGTTGCTCTATTTGTTGTATCGTATTATCCTGTGAACTGTTATTTCATCTATTAAAGTTCTTACTTTTTTAAAAAGAAAAAAAACCAAAGCGATAGAAAAAAAGCTACTTTACCATCATTCTCATCTTGATCATCATATTCCAATTATTAATGTGACAAAAGGAAAAACATGAAAAGTTTTTCAATTTATTCAAAGGTGATCTTCCTTACCCCACCAATATATTTGTGTATATGAACATGAGTCATGACTCATACGAATATTATTAAAATATTGAGATTGTCCAACTTTGAACTCAAGATGAGATTGTCCTTTGCGACACAATATATAGGTCCAAGTCCGATTAATACCATCTCGTAAATTCTATAACATGAACGATTCAGATCCAATTTTTGTACTCAATAGATGAGCCCCGTATTAATGGTGCAACATCACCATTGGTACGAGACTTTCTCAATTAGCGGCGTAATTTCCCTAGGAAGATTTTCAATGTGGGAAGTAATTGGTGCTTGTACGAAACTTTCTCAATCAGTCGGCGTTAAACAAAACATTTTCCAACAATAGCAATTAAAATACAGACTCTAGCTAGGAATATTGGATTAATTTCTTCATAAAAAATTTAGAATTTTCAAAAAAGAGAAGGAAAAAAAAAGGAAGAAAAGTTGTGCTTTCTATCTGACCAAGGAACTAACGTTAGGTGAAGTTGCCAACTTGGTGCATGAGTCAATGATAGAGCAATATTTTCTTTTAAGATGGCCTTTCCACTTTTGTGACTTCCCCATCTGTGTGGGGCTCTACAGTATGATATAGCTTTAATATTATAGTTGTAATTTGTTTTTAGGAACAAAAAAGTAAAGTTTATATTGATTAAATAAGAAATTAACTTAAAAAGTTTATGGCCGACTACAGATAAAACATAATACCAGTATGACAACAGTAATTTTGAACTTGCGGACAATTAAATTGAATAAAACCATATAGTGGGATGGGCCCTTCCCCGTAAGGCCCCACCATCGGGACATATGCGCCATCTTGCTACCCATATGTGAGGCGCCGTCTTAGCCTTCCCTGACCAGGATTGCTCCCACACCTGTAGCATTCGTTTATCGGCCTCCTCGACTGTGTATTGATCGAAAGGCAGGGCGGCACAACCCCAACCAGGGGAGTGGTTAAGTCCAGTATATCCCCCTTATTCCCAACATGTTATGGTTAGGTTCATGTGGCGCACCCGAAACAACATCCATTAAAAGCGAAACCATACAATGTCCACAAACAAGGCATTACAACAAAGAATATCTTCATGTAAGTTTTTCTCCACTATTCCATTAGCAAAGTTTTTTTCCACTATTCCATTAGCACAGCCAACTACTAGTTTCAATTTGCAGCAGGGACCATGTTGAAACAAGCCCAACTTGTGGTGCAGTTATGGGATGTGAGAGGAAAAAAAATGTCAAAGAAATCTCCTAGAAAGAAGATTATATAATACTCCACTTTCTAAAAGTAGAAGATTTTTACACGAGTGGGCCATGCATTTATGTCTCTTTGAGGACCCCATCCTCAATTATTGACTTGAGATAGTAAAGAAGAGGCCTGCAATCAGTGTACAAGTTCTCAAGAAAAAAGCCCCATTGGCCAACTGTACCTGACATAAACCAAATATAATACACTTCTCATCTCTGAGCATGTGCAATTCGGTTCCCCCATTCAATAATCTCCCACCATCTCTGTCTTCCTCCTAGCGGCGGACGTAGAATTCGTGATGCGAGGGATCCGAGGGGCGTGCTGCGCAGCTGTGTTCTGTGTAATCCTAGCCATCCGTTTCGGAAATCAGTGGTCAGATTTTTTGAAATTATTCGTGCGAACAGTTTTAAAAAGTGCGGACCATTGAGAACACATTTAAACGATTGCACATTACATAGCTACACAGCATGCCTCCCGCTTCCTCATGTGGATGACCGAATCACATGTATTCACAAATTAACAGCAAAATATCATCCTCATATATAATAATTTTGAGAGGACATTCCTTCATAATTTGTACAAACAAAAGCTAAAATATACTACCAATAATGGAATAATTGGGAGGTGTGTGAGGACCCCCCCCCATGCACCCCTGAGTACACCTCTCCTTTCTCTCTCGTTGAACTATAGGGCCAAACATAATGCGTGCATTAGCGAGAGCGTCTTTTTAAAATTTGTCAAACATTTTTAAGATTTATTATTTAAAAAGGAAAATTTCATCCAAACATCATAGTGGTAAAATTCATGACAATGAAAATTGAGAATCGGAGTTTAGAGCATGAATTGTAATTTAACGTGCTTTATTTTGGTATTGTTTTAATGTCAAGGTACAATGGAAATGTACATGAACTCGAATGAAACCAATTCAAAGGCATTTACACACTCAACAAGCGTTTAATTACCTCTCCAATAACGAGTGAGCTTTTTTGCAAAGCCACCATATATGATGGAAACTACCTCAAAGCAAATCTTAATCAAGATTTGATAAAAGCAGCCTCCGCTACGGTATGGAATTTGTGAAAACCTTGAAAAATCGAAAAGAAAAACAAGTTTACAAGATCTTATAAATCAATGGCATCGACAAGTAAGGATGTTGTCCTGTGAAGTGTGTTCGGAAGCAATGGTCCTCTGTACAAGCAATTCTCAACTTGTCCAATTAAATTTGAACCAAAATATTTGTCGTTGGAAGGAGATCTCTCGGTAATCTTGCCTTGTATAGGGTTCAAATCCGAAGAGGATGAAATCCCGTTAACGATTTCGTGTTTGGAAACAAGTTTTCTCACTTCCATCTGGTACTTTGCCTTGAGCCATCTCAACTCCTGCTGAATTGCGTGCTCATAACCGTCTGAAAGGCCATGAGACAACGATTTGACGAAATTTCTTCTACTGGATGCAACATTGTGCTCCATTTTTCTCTCCTCCTTGGCTGTTGGTTGGTCCGAGTTTTCGTTTTGTTCTTCCGAATGGCTCTCTCTGGATTCCAATGAACTGAAATCCAGGCTTTCATGGCCATCCCAGATTTCTTCAAACCGGCCGTGCATAGCTGCACATCCATTTCCAGAACATGGCAAAATTTGCAAGTTTTTGGCACCCTGATTATTTGACGGAAAGTTCATGAAGGAAAAAGTGGAGGACTGGTTTGAGGCACAATTGTCGCAGAAAATTGAATCCGCGAATTTATGGGTTTCTTCAATTCCTGGCCCCGGTTTCCAATCGGGTACCAACCAAGCAATCTCCCCGTCAATCATATCCGCTATTTTAGTCACGTCTTGATCGGTAATATCCAGCTCTGCAACCATTTCGGTTGCAACACTTAGTGCTGTATCGCTTTCAATATCGAACGGGAAATAGATGTTTCGGATGTGCCCTGCAAATGAGAGAACCTTTAAAAAAACGGCGATTTCAAGTTCCAATTTTGAGCTATGGATCATGAAAATGACATAGAAACTGATGGTTTCACGACGTATCTAACCTTCTGTGTCTGAAATTCGTAGTCTTAAAAAGATGCTATCGTCCTCTCTTCTCTTCCCCTTGATGGTTATGTCAAGATGGGCATGATGATCGTCGCGTTCTTCTTCGTTGTACTCAAACAGTTCAATCCCAGCTGCATGGTGCCCCCATCCATTTTGGCTTTCAAATTCAAATGGAAAACCATTCGAGTGTCCATTTAAGGAGCTGTTACTATATGGTTTTTCTTCATAATCTAGTTGAATTTTTGTTTCTCTTTCGCAATCTAGTGGTCTTAAATCGAATTCGCAATCATCATTTTGGAGAAAAGGATCGTTCAAAAGCTCCCTTGCAGAAAGCCTAAGTGATACAGTTGCCAAGCATTTCTCAATAAATTCCCTCACCTCTGGATCCCTCACTTTGTACAAGGCATCTGGTTTTTTACCCTACAGCCACAAAAAGGAATGTCAATTGAGAGAGAGAGGGAGCACACTAGGTACATAGTTTTAAATAGCGGTAGCGGTGGCGGGAGTATCGAATGATACATAGCGGGAATCAGGTGTCACGGCCGTGAATTTTTTGAAATTATTTTTGGCGCCAAACCACCTGAACTGGCCGTATCGGTAGTGTAGTAGCCCGTATAGGTCGTGTAGCGGGTGTAGCAAATGTGAAGCAGGCAAAAAATCGGCTAAAAACTAATACGTTTAGGCCGACATTTAAATCCTTGCTAAGGTAGTAGGAACTTACAGAGGTAACCTTCTTGTAGATCTGAGCAGGATGAGTGCATTCACTATAAGGATATTCAAAGGTGACCATTTCCAACATGCACATTCCAAATGAGTAAATGTCAACCAATTCATTGTACTCCTCTGCATATACTTCCGGAGCCATGAACTCTGGTGTCCCTATGTGTTGAAAACCCAATTTTAGATAAATCAAAGTCGGTCATTTTTCTCGTAAAAATGCAAAAGACACAGATAAAAATGCAAAGATCCTGACACACTTTGTCGGGCTCTTTGCACCTCCATTAATTTGTGTAGCGTAAATTTTTTTTCCCCATCAATCGTGTCAATTCATCCAAAGAAAGATATCAGAAAAAACTACAAAGGCGCTCAATAATAAACAGATTACTTAAACTGTGAACTCCATACTAAGCATAATAGCTCAACTAATTTTCAGTTCTAGTACAAGATTGAATACGCATTTAAATGAAGCATACCAACACAATGGGCAGCATGCGATTTTCGAAGAATTGCCGCAAGGCCGAGATCACCGATTTTGACTTCTCCTTGGTTGCCATTGACAAAGATATTGTCACACTTGAGATCTCTGTGGATGACTGGGGGGTGATGGCTATGGAGATAGAGAAGCCCGTTCAATATCTGTCTACACCAATGCTTAACTGCTCTAATGTTAACCCTCTTGTGCTTTTGCCTATACCTATAGACAGTTAATTAAAAACAAAAAAAAGGAAAGGAACCCAGATTAATAAACTATGATATCTCAATGAGAGAAACTTATTCACGTTGCACCAACTCAATTTGGACCGCACGATTCAAGCATTTAACGTTCGGATTTTCAGATACACTTTGACCGGTAAGAATACACTCTCACCGGTCAAAGTGCAAATTATATCCGAGCCGTCCGTGTTTTGAATCGTGAAGCCCAGATTGGGTCGGGGCAAACTCCCGTTTACGGAGTCCTCCGTAAAGAAGTTTATCTCGATGCCCAGTTGGTAGAATCAAGAGATGAAGAAAGGAAAAAGACCAGATCCAAAGATGATGATGCCACGTACTGTTTAAGAGTCCCAGAAGTGAACATTTCGGTGACGAAATTGATGTTTCTGTTGGCAGTATCAACCCAAGAGGAGTAGAATTTCATAATGTTTGGGTGGTTGAGTGTTTTGAGCAAATGAATTTCGCAGTAGAGCCTCTCTAGATCTTCAGGGCTCTGTAGGAAATCGTGAAGTTTGACTTGGTTCCAAGCAACTTCAATCCCCTCATACTCGTCAAATGCTCTGTAACTGCTTATCAATCAACACGATAGAAACCCCAAATCTGAATTTGTTAATTCATAAAAATGCCGCAAAAAGATTCAAACGAATTTCAAAGAATTCTGAAGTGGGTATTTACTACTCCTATTAATTTTTCATTTGCTAAAATGGGAATTCCATAAAATCAAGTTCCCATTTTAGCAAATGGAAATGGGTCAATTGATTTATGTTAAAATCAACCCAGTTGATTAATGGATTCCCATTTAAGCAAATGGGAAACAAAAGAAAAGGATTTTTTTTTATAGAAAAAAAAAAAACAAAGAAACAAAAAAGCTTCAAAATCTGGAATGGGTATGTGTTAATTAAGACACAGGAAATAAGTATGGATATACATACACAGTCTTTGAGGATCCTTTGCCGAGGATTTCATTGTACTGCAGACAAAAAAAATGGAATCCAAAATTAAACAAAAACACTCCAAGCAGACAAACAAGAGAGAGAGAGAGAGAGAGAGAGAGAGAGAGAGAGAGAGAGAGAGAGAAATTACTCTGCCATATCTTCCAGTGGGATCAACTTCAACAAACTCAGAGCAATCTGGTTCTTCGAGATTTGTAAAACCATTCATCCTCAAAACGACGATATATGTTTTGCACTCTGTTTATTGTTGTTTTTTCCTTCTTTCTTCATGAGAGAGACGATCTATGCCATGTCCCGTTTAAGAAAGTAATTACACTTTCTTTAATCAACTTTCACATACAGAGAGAGAGAGAGAGAGAGGCGCTGAGTTCATCAAGGACATTGGAGATTTGGAGGACAGTTTCACCAATTCGGCTCTTTTCAGAGAGGGCATACAGGGCCACCCACCCCACAACAAAACGTGACGAGAGACAGTCAAGAGAGGAAGGGAAAAAGTTTCGGTTTCTCTCTCTAGTTATTTTTGTTTCCTAACTACTCCTATGTATTTTCCTATGTATTTATACAAAAATAATAAGTATCCAACAACCAACTCCGACATTGCTTCAATACACTCACATGGTCTGTGAAACTCATACACACTTCACACTCAAGTATTTGAGTGTGTTGAAACTGTGTTTGACACTTTTATTGTATATGTATCATTGTTGATATTTATATGAGTATATTTTTTGGAAATGATTTTCACACCTATTTTATTTCCAAATACCTTCTTTTTTGTCTTTATTCAATTGAATGTATCAAATTGTCGTTTATATGGATGGAAAAAATAACTTATGAGATAAGGGTAATTTGGTAATTTCAAGAAGAACAAAGACATAAATGGGGTATTTGGGGATAAAAATAGGGTGTGAATTTTCCATTTCTTTTTTTTGGGTAATTGAATGTTTGAGTTAGCTTACGGATAACTGGACTAATATTGAGGCTTCGAAACTAGTGACTTGGCAAATCATCCAACGACTTTAAGATTTGGAATGTCTTGGCACCCGTGAGATTTAACCGTGCGACCTCATTGAAAACAATAACTTATTGTTTTCTCATTCCCACTTCACCATACCATTTTGTGATCACGTGTATTTTGTATTCCGCCGCATGTTATGACTTATGCACACGAAAATATTGTATTTAGTTTCTTAAAAAATAACAATAGAGACTTGAATTCAAATATTTAAAAAAAAAAAACTCCAGGTTGGAAAAAATTGTCGTTCATATGGATGGAAAAAATAACTTATGAGGTAAAGGTAATTTGGTAATTTCAAGAAGAATAAATACATAGATGGAGTATTCGGGGATAAAAAGAGGGCGTGAAAACGATTTTCCATTTCCTTTTTTTGGGTAATTGGATGTTTGAGTCAGCTAACGGATAATCAATTTCTTTGAACCAATTCACCAGGTTGGTTCCAATTTTAATTTGGTTCTCCGCAAAATGACGGGAAAATTGAACTCCTAAAATTAGTCAAGGCGAGCGAAAACCAGCAGAATAAATAAAAAATCAACGAGCTTGTGGACCGTCCTACTCATTAAAAGGAAGAAAAACTAACAATCTAGATCTCTAGACCGTAGGGTTGGGGTTAAAAAAATTAAATTAAGGGAAAAAAACAGATTTATATTCAAAGGAAGAATAAGACCATGGTGACAGTGGGGTCCAGTCAGAGACTCGTATATTGGAATTTACTGGAAAATATCGATAATACTCTCCAGTAGAAGGTTGACGATTAGTACTGTGGAATTAATTAATTAATTAATCAGTAAAGTGGAGGAGTACGGAAGATGGTACGGGTGAAACTTCCTTATTATTATGACTCATGGCCTACCCCGCTTTACATAGAGAGAAGCTTTCAGTCATCCATCCAAGCCCAACTCACTACTTTCGACAGCGTCTCCACCACTATTAGACACTTTAATTAGCAAAAAGTATAAAATAAGGTGCTCCATTCGTCCCGAAAAGTTAGACATTTTCATTATTCCAGCCCTACGAAAAAATTATCTGTATCTTTGAATCCGTAATGTTTTATATAAGCAATATGGATCTCGTTTGATAGATTTTAATTAGTTCTTTTAAACAAAATTTTGAAAATCACTTAAAACATTATGAATTGAAAGATATATGCAATTTAGAAATGGCACGCAGTCCCAAAAGTGTCTAACTTTAGAGTACGGAGGGAGTATATATTTATACTTTTCCTAGGTATTTTTTCACCTATGAGTTCCAACGTCACTCTCTACTTTTACAGTAAAAATGGAGGGAGATGAAAAATAAAGGAGAAAAAAGAGGGAAAAGTAGAGCAGAAAAGCAAATGATTTGGTAGCAAGCCAAAAGGAACAAAACTAGAGTAAATAGCCAAGTAGCAAGTCTATTGGAACGTGATTTTTTGGTTTGGCTAAGCATAGTAGCTAACAAGGTGCAAGTAACAAGTCTCTTGAAGATGCTCTTAGATACTACTAGACACTTTAACTAGCCAAAAATACAAAACAAGGTGCACTTTTACCTTATTGTAAAAATACATTAATATTCACGTAATGACCTGCCCCAGCTGATCTGCTAACTTTTAGCCTAATCACGTGGCTCAAAAGATTACCTCAATTTATACACGGTAGCTGGTCGATTCGTGATATATAATAACTCCACTTCACTTTGCCCACCCATGTGGGGCAATCCATTGTGGTCTCACAATTCACCCTAAATGTGTTGATTTTCTTAGTAATCATGAAAAAATTACACTTTCATGCGTAGAATATTTTCATTTTCAAACTCACGTGTTGAATTTGCTTTGAAAAAGAACACTATAATTTTTTATGCCTAGTAAAAAATTGTTTACGTTCAATATTATTTGGTCGCGCTCCACCCATGCAAATTTTTTCCAAGATGAAAATTGAAAAATACTCCCTACATGTTCTAGATCTGCCATCGCAAACAATATATATAGATATTCATTCATTAAATTCCCTTATACATACACATACATGACATATTGAGGCTAAGTTTTTCAAAAGATTTTATGGAAAATCTCATTTTAGCACTCAGATTTTATGGGATTCCCCATAAACTCTGCATGCTAAAATGGAAAATTCCATAAAATCAACCCGTTAATTTTATGTGATTTCCCATAAATTTTTGGTTAAATTACCTGGAGACCCTCTCATCTGTTCTCATTTCCCACGGAGACCCCCTAACCTTTAAAAGCTTCCCAACTCACCCCTTCAACTTCTAAAATTTTACCCCAAGACCCCTTTCGTTAGCCTTCTGTCTCAAAACTCAAAGTCGGGGGTCATGGTTTGATGATCCAAACCATTCAAGTTAATTAAAACATGTTTTTAGGGGTACTCGCAAGAAATTACCTAAAAATATGACCATGAAGTGTTTGATTCAAAGAGTGTTTCATAAATACATATTGATTTTGGATCAAGCACGTACCAGTCATATTTTGAGCTGATTTCTCGCGAATACCCTTAAAAACATGTTTTAAACAACTTGAATGGTTTGGATAATCAAAACATGGCCTCGAACTTTGAGTTTGGAGATGGAAGGCTAACGGAAGGGGTCTTGGGGTAAAATTTTAGAAGTTGAGGGGGTGAGTTGGGGAGCTTTTAAAGGTTAGTGGGTCTCCGTGAAAAAATGAGAAAAGATGAGGGGGTCTTCAGGTAATTTAACCTAACTTTTTTTTGACAAACTAAGCTTGACATAGGTATGGTTAAGTTTTTCCAAACTGAAAGGCACACTCTTTCACTCCCTCACCCCACCTCACCTCACCTCACCTCACCTCATGTGGCAACTGTCGTGCATGTTAGAGCATCCTTATCAGCCTCAGTAAATTTTGGATCAAATTTAACCTCGAAAACACCTTTTACAATTTAGCTAGTCACTTTTTCAAAAACTCACAGAATCAGGCTTTCTACTCTAACTTTACTGTA
>JAXBDA010002502.1:0-42027 GCA_036023075.1 Gaultheria prostrata
TGATCGGAGCAGTTTTTAAAAAAAACGCTATATATACAAAAACTGCTCCGATCAACCCCTTCCGAGTGTTTTTTTTAACGAATCCTCGCGTTGGACCTTAAAAACACGTTTTAAACACATCTAACGGTTCGGATCGTCGAGATTTGATCCAAAACTATGAGGTCCGGATTTTATTCCAGTCCGGACGTCCGGACAGGAAGTGTACTGTATATACATATATTAAATATTACCTCGCCACCTCCAGCCTAGCTAGCTTCTACATACCCCCGCTCCCCCGCCCCTGTCCCCGCTCCTGCCCCTGCAACTAAAGTAAGATCACTACTTCACTGTGTGGTTTGGGGAGGATAGCTTTTGAAAGGATACAAAAAAGGACACAAGATACATTGGGTTGGTGGGATTAATCTTTTAATATGACTATCAAACCGACATACACATACTACTAGCCACTGGAGGAGTACTTTCGTAAAAGCAATATTGGGCGGTGGTTCCTTTCCGTGCTCGTGGACCTGAAACAAAATATTGATCTTGACCCTTGTAACAAAAGAAGCCCCACAGTTTTAATTGACTCAATTTAAAGCCATGTTTACATTATTCAGGGCAAACATCAGACCCCTCATCAACCTCACTTAATCCCAACAATTTGTCCTTCTCCATCAGAGACGCTAATGGAAGATGAATAATTTTGTCCATTATTAGTTGTCATGACTCTTCTGTTCATCACCCCTGGAAGCCACAACATGTTCTCCTACGACCGCAGCTTATATATACACATGTCGGCGAATATGCATTCCTGAATCTGTAACTTCTGAGTTCACCACAAAGCTGGGAGCTGCTAATGTGGAATGGTCACGTTCTTGATCAGAGACGAACTTAGTAGTTGATAAATTTCTTCCCAATCTTCTTGATCGACTCGTCAAGCTTCTTCAAAAATCTTATGCACAATCTATGAACATGGAACTGTTTTTTTCTCTCCTACAATTAACGATTTACCACTTGTGTGTATGTTTAAATTTTCTCTTGATGCAGTTCTGCGGAATGATATTGGAGAAGACTGGGGAAATTGTGGAGTTGGTTGTGTTACGGGAAACAAGTGGTCAACGTTTGCAGATAACTGTGAAGGCTAGTGAGACTAGCCCTGATAAATTTTACAGGTATATGTCTTCTAAATTTTACAGTTGTACATCTTCTAAGCATTTTGGTATTATCAGGGTCATCTTTAAAAGGGTAGTAAATTCATGGGATTTTTATGATAGTCAAAATTAAGTGGTTTGTTCTTTGGACTATTTTCTCTCGACATATGGGTTGAATTCAAGTGATCTATTTGATAAGTGGCCTTCATTTGTTTGTCATGAGGTGGTTTTATTAATTTCAAATAAAAATTTGTAGTCGGGAAAAGTCCGGGTATACTATTTCCACGCCTTTAGGAGATCAAGAACATGCTACCATGTTGGAACCCTAGCGCTACAAAACCAACAACCAGTTAGAGCACCTTTGCCTCTCGTCGGCAAAAGCCCTCGGATGCTTACGTTAGTATCACGTACTAGGAGGAAACCTTAAATCACGCAAAGCATGTAAATAATGAATTATAGCATACCTTTCTTCACGGGTCATGTACCTTATTTATAGATGCGGCCTTGTTTGTCCAAGGATCCTATTCATATTAGGAGTCCTTTCCTATATGAGACTTATCCATAAAGCAATACAATCCTTATTCTGCAAGGATTCTCTTCATGTTAGGAATCCTTGCCCATATTGGAATCTCTTCTGATATGGAAACTCAATTGCAGTCCCTTTATTCATGTGATTCTCTCCTATCACGTAGGATCCGCAATCCAGAACCTTCTAGAATAATCTACCGCGCCTTCATTTGTTCGGCACAACTGCCGTGCACCCACTCGTGGTGCTGTCGACCAAAACCACCATCATGTGGTGTCATCTTGACCGTGAACCCTCTCATAGTGCTGCCACCATCTCGTGGTGTCATCCTGGCCATACATGTGGCCTACCGTAATCGGCTATGACCTGGGGCGCCTTCACGTGGTCCCCCCGAACCGTGCTACCCTCACGTGGTGTTCAAGCTGATTATGTGGTTCGTGTTGATTTTGGACACACCAAACAATACATTTTTATTGACAGTCTCACTTGTACACAATACAAGAAAGATTACACAAGTACAATCCACACCACTCAAGACACCTCACTCTGCCACTCACTCACATGCACACTCACAATTGGTGCTCTCACCAACACTTGGTGTATCTCATCACACTCACATTACATACATCACAAATGAGCTCCTTCTCCTATTTATAGGGAGCAATGAAACTATCCAGAATATATCCTAGAATAACCCTACAAGCTTCTAGATAAACCTACACCATTCGATCATAGTCTAGAAGATTCCAGAGTAACTCAAAAGACTCAATCACCTTCCATAAGTTTCTGGAAGGTTCTAGAATAACCCGAGGCATTCTAATAGGATCTGGAACCGTCTACTAGAGTCTGGAACATCCCGGAAGCATCTGGTGACTTCCGCACAGTCGGTGATGACTCTCAACAGTTCGCACATGCTTGGGCTTTCCCCTATGTAATTGAATTTTATCCACTCCACAATTTATGCTTCATTTTAAATTTTGACCATTTGGCTTGTCTTAGCAGATGGCCTCTTCCCGAAAAGCGTAAGGTGCACGTTAAGAGGTTTCGGTAGTGTTCATGTGCAGTGAAGTTATAACTGGATTGTAAGAATGGAGGTTTTCCGGAGGGGCAAACTTCGGTTTGCTGCCTAACTATGTACAGTAATTAGCAAGGTCTGCAGTATTTATTGATGTAGCCGCAAGTAGTTTAATTATGCCTTCTCTTGTTCTGTATACATTGGATTCGTTTCCTAATTTGATGTCTACGGATTTGGATTGATTTCGTTAATAGATTATCTTGTCCTACATTGGTATCTTTCGATGATTTTGGGGGTATTGATTGGTTGCTAGAGCTTAAACGCTCATACATTTCACACCAGAACTTTTACACTGAGTACCAGAAGGTGGATCCCGACATTCCTATGCTCATACATTTCACATCAATTTTTACATTCATTTTACACCTTTTATATCAACTTTTACTCTCATTTTTTAAAATTATCTTTCACTTTTAGCTATTAACTCTTTACCATTTAACTTTTCAAAATAAACATTTATTAAGGGACAACCCAAAATATTTTACACCTTTCACATCAACTTTTACTCTCATTTTTTAAAATTATCTTTCACTTCTAGCTATTACTAACTCTTTACCATTTAGCTTTTCAAAATAAACATTTATTAAAGGACAATCCAAAATGAAATACTCCGCGATAAAAAAGGGACGGAGGGAGCTTATAAGTTTATAATTCCATATGAAAAATCATACGCTCTCAAAGATTTCAGCTCGGCAAGCAGACCAGTTAACTACCACGAAGCGTAAAAGATAATCTGCAAACAAGCATCAACTACTGAAACAATCACTTGCAATTTGAACTCTAGCCTCTTTGCTAAAGAGAAAATAAATAAAAATTAAACTTCTAGCCTCTTACAGATTTTTTAAGCATTCGAGAAAGTCATATAAACTCGAGTTTTGCATGTTTATTGATGTGACACTACAATATGTAAGGAAGAAATTTGATTTTATCTTTATTTTGCTATTTTTTGTAAGTTAGACAACAACTATTGAGAGAGAGAGAGAGAGAGAGAGAGAGAGAGAGAGAGAGAGTTCTAAGACATGGAGAACTCTTTCTCTGGTTCTCTGGAGCAGCGGCGAGAAGAAAATTGCAGGCGGCTCTCCTTCTCTGGTTCGTGTGTTGTGTGGAAGAGGAAGGGTGAGAATAACGTAAACAAGGGGTAGATACGGGAAAGAGAAATGGGGAGAAAATCTGAAAATCGAAAATGGAGAATGAGAATGAGAAAAGGAAGGTAGGAGTGTTCCCCCTCAAGGGTTTGATTTTATCAAATCTTCATAAAATCCGTTGGAGAACCAAGCCACATCTCTCACGCTTTTCTCCCGTTTCTCTCCTCTCCTTTCTGCTCTCTCTCACTCTCTCTCAATCCCATACTGATTTAATACATACAAAATACGTACTTGTACTTGAGTGATGGTTTATCTAAACCAAGGTTCCTGTGGTGACCGTAGTCCGAAGAGCCTCGCTTGTTTGAACATTTTGTTAATAGGATGAACTTGCTTGAACCCTTGAACCTCCTCAGTGTCGGCTCATTACTTTTGGAGGCTTGAAACAGACTTATTAAATGAGGCCCTTTATATATTTTGCATAATAAAATTTTTCAACATAGTCTTCATAAAAAACCATTAAAAAATATTTATCATTACACAAAACATATAGGCCCCGATTGGTTTGTGTTTTGGAGAAGTGTTTTTGAAAAATTTAGAAAAAGGTAGAGAGAGAAATGAAAGTAATAATTGTGGAGAGAGAAAAAAGGAGGAGAGAGATAGAGTGAGAAATGAGAGTAATGATTGAAAAGTTAGAGATGAAAAAAGTAAGTCCCACCATTTTTTTCAAAAGTTTTCCAAACATGTTTTAGAAACACGTTCCAAACAAGGTGATAGTCATCCGATAATTAATAAATAACCATTACAATACTCCTAAATCGATCATTAATTTGAACATTACTCTTCTCACACTTTTAACTGCAAATGTACTAGTCTGCATTTTATTGGAGGCCTACATATTATGGGCCCCCCCATTTTTTACATTTTTCACATTCACGAACACTCAATATGGAGAAAGCTCTCCATTTTTGCCAATACTTAAGCGGTTGTCCGAAGGCTTACAATGCTTATTCATAGCATATGGGAGATCCCAAACACACAAGTAAATAATTTGATTTCTAAACATACTAGGAAATAATGGTTGGCAATAAGCCTAAATTACATAAATTGAGGAACTTATGAATGCGGAAATAGATTAGCAAAACAAGAAGGTTAATCTCACAAATTACCAAAACTAAAAAGAGATGTTGTGCACCTATTTGTGACATGTAGAGAGGACTGTTGAAATATGTCAAAACAAGGCTCTGGATCCCTGTCCCCATCTCTTTGTCCCATATCACTCTTACAATTTCCTTGATAAATTTCGACTCATGCCTACAAAGTTAAATCGAAAGTAAAGCAAAATAAGCTCGTCACGAATTAAATACTCCAACACTAAACAAAAAACAAAGAGACTATTTAGCACATAGAAATGACAAACGTATTGTCCAAATTGATAAGCAGAAACGATTACAAAATGCATTTGCATAATGTAATTTGTAACTAACAAACAGGCTATTATTCACCCAAAAAAATAGGCTAGCTACTAAGCAAGGACTGTTAAGGAAAACCATTTTAGTATGTAACTACTCATTTACTTGTGGCATAGCGATTCATCAAAGATAAAGGAATTTGATTTCGGCACTCTCCGAATTAGTGCATGCAAAAATGGTAGTGCCGAAATCAATCCTTATATGGACTTAATTTTGGCATTCTCCTTTTAGAGTGTGGTTAGTAAATTGGGGAGTCCCAAAATCACTGCCCAAGGTAAAATTCAATTTCAACTAGCCATAAATGTGATATTTACCAGCAAAGGCTACTGCTAATCCTTTTACGAGATGACAAGTGACAATTATGTTTCAGAATATTGTCAAATGAGGAATTCATGACATAATTACCCGTCAGCTTGATTTGGTAGGACCATGTGCCCGCTAGATCAACAACTTCTGTAAGTGCTCTCCTCCATACTTGCACCTTTTCCCTCAAGGACTCCTTTTTTCGTTCGTTGGTTTCCTCATTTAATCTCTCTTCGTGTCTACAGAACGCCTCTCCGAAGCTCCCTGTTTGCTTCCTAACTAGGGAGGGATCCAAACTACGTGAGTCCTTTTGCGTTTGAGGATCATCACGAGTTCATCAAGGCACCATCCAGAAGAAGCATAGTCTTTGGAAAACACAACTATCGAACTCCTTTCTGACTTAATATGTTTACCTCTCTGGATCCCATTATCATCTCGATACGTGTGAAAACCTGCACCCGACAAAGTGCATAGAGGTGATCGGTGAAGGTCTTGCGGGTGTCTTCAACAAACCTCAAGAACGCGTGATGAGACATTGAAGCCATTACACAGAAGCCTTGTTCACATAGCTGCAAGGGACAAGGACAAACAAAGTATCAGCTAATTCTTTTTTATTATTATTACAAGCGATAGGAGAGTGCAATATCAAAATTACATGAAAAAACTGAAAAACAAGTTCACAATCGCGATAAGCCTAACCCAACTAACAGCACCCACACGCATGAAGAGGAGATATGATCACAACAAATACAAGAGAATAACAGCCAAACGCAAGTGGAGATATTCGAACTCCTAATCTCCCAACGAGAGGAGATGCACCAACTGAGCTAACCCAGTTTGTTAAGTATTAGTTAATTCAGTAAACTATACATGATATCATTCAAATTTCAAACACAGAGTAAAAACTCGAATTTTTTTTTACCCTGAATCTTAGTCGATGCGGATGATTGATGATGACCGGGAGATGGGTTCTAATTTCTTGTTGAAAGCTTACGTGTTTTGATGTTTGAAGATTGATGCAATTTGGGTTTGTGCTCTTTCAATTTGCAGAACAATATAGGATTGAATGAAGTGGAAGAAAAAGCAGAAGGGAGAGAATCAAAGGTAAAGTTTCTGATATAGCAAACTGTCGGTGGAGAATGGAGGAGGTGATTTATAACGCCTCGTTTGGTGACATATAATGCATCACTTCTTGTACGCAAGCAAGAGTGTGTGTAGATCAGATTCATTCCGGGTCCATACACCTCATTTTATGTGGAAACGAATTTTTGGATCCATAGAAATATGGAAATGTGAAGTGGTCTCCTTGGTTGACTTGACTCTGTTTTTCCTTACGCAAATGATAATGCCCGAAATTATTTTTGTTAATGCCAAAATTATAGTGCATAAAAGACTTTGCCCATGGCCCACTACTCTAGCCCACTTCTGGTCTTGTCATCTTTATATCGTGAGGAAAACAGCTTGAGAGCCCGGGGTGCTAGTGTGCAGTCCTGTTTTGCGCATCCGAGCTATTGGTCTCAGAAATCAACGGGTGAGATTTCATCTTGGCAATGGACGGCTTAGATCTACAAAGTACCGAGATAAAATCAGGATTGTTAAAAATACATCCAACGGTTTGGATGCTGCATACCAGGAAGAACACACCAGAGTCCCCGTTTCCCTTTGAGAGTGCCACCCATCAATTGAAATTGAGAAGTGGTAGAGTTGAGGAAAATTACGGCTTAGTTCTCTTTCCTAAACGTTTTCGGGGAAAGTTTTCGTGGACTTAACATTTTAGATTAAAATTTCTTTTGTCAACAAGTTCTTGACCATTCTTTTTTTTTTTTGTCATTCGTCATTCATAATCTATTATATGGGGAGAGGGGAGAGAGGGGTTCGATCCCGGGATGCAGTGTGGAGCATCCAATGGCTCTACCACATGAGCTAGCCACCACTTGCAATTCTTGACCATTCACCTAATCCATTTTGTATTTTGAAATACAATAGCTTTCTAAATTTGTATTGGTTATTACATCCCATGATTTATGGAATTGTTTGGTTTCAAAAGGGAAAAGTCAAAATGAATTCCAATGGCTATAATGAGTTCGTAGACTAGATAAAACAAAATCAAACTATTTGTATTACTAGATCAGCGATGTTTAAAATTTATTTAAGATATAGAATCCTGTTACAACACATTATCACTTGATCAAGCGTCATTAATCGGTTTGCCCTCTTCTTTATGTTGTATTCTTACATCTTTTTACTGATCTGCTACTCTCAAGGTATGCTTCTCAAAGCATGGTTAATCCTCTAATTCCATGGTGATAGCTAAAAGCACCATTTTTGTTCTGATTGTATATATCTATTGAAGCACTCATTGAATTTGAGAAGGGGTCTGGGATTGGTGTTGCAAGTAGGATGGCTGCATCGTGTTGCCACCACCCGTTTTGTTGTCACGTCGAGTCTGGAATTATGACCCGGACCATCCACTTTGCAGGCCTAATTGTCCAATATTAGAATGTCATTGTAAAAAGAGAGCTTTTTTGAGAAGGACATAGTATAGGGGTTATTCATGCAATAAGGACATCAACTTTTCCTTTAATGCCAAGAGGACATTTGGGCAATGGGTGACAAAAATACCCTCGGGAAGGGCCTTGTTTGGCTAAAACAAAATGAATTTTTTTTTTTTTTTTCATATCTGACTGCGCAGATAACGTAATCTGTTGACCATCCGGGAAGGGCCTTGTTTGGCTAACACAGAAAATGATTTTTTCATTTTTTTCAGGTTTGGTTGCGCAGATAACATTATCTGTTATCACAAAATATGTCTTTTTCCTACTTTTTTCCCCGATTAACATAAAATATGTCTTTTTTTCTTTTCAAGCAAAAAAAAAAAAAGTCGTGCAAACTAATTTTTTTGTCCCAAAATGATGCTCCTTTTTTTTTATTATTGTTCCCAAATAAATGGCCGTTATAAAAAGTTAACAAATAAAATTTGGTTCTTCTTTTTTTTTTTTTAAGATTTTTTGAAATGTAAAAAATTGAAATTCTTCAATTTATTTTTAACGAATAACAGCAACAAATTACCAAATATGTGTAAATCTATACTCTGTATCATGCCAGCAAAGCAAACATATATGGTAGTCTGTTGCAATCTGACATCTGTTTCATGACAAAACAACAATAGATTATCAAATATGTATACATCTGCACTTTGTATCATGCCAGCAAAGCAAATAGATATGGTAGTTTATTACAATCTGGCATCCGTTTCATGACAATACAACAACAGATTACCAAATATGTGTAGATCTGTACTTTGTATCATGCCAATAAGACAGACATATATGGTAGTCTGTTACAATATGACCTTTGTTTCATGCAAAAAATAGCAACAGATTACCAAATATGTACACATCTTTACCCTGTATCATACCAGCAAGGCAGACATATATGGTAGTCTGTTGCAATCTGGCCTCTGTTTCATGCCAATAACAGCAAACAGATTGCCAAATATGTGTAGATCTGTAACATATTACCAAATATGTGTAGATCTGTACTCTATATCATGCCCCACAAAGATAGATATATATGGTAGTCTGTTACAATCTGGCCTCTATTTCATGATAATAGCAGCAACAGATTACTAAATATGTGTACATCTATACTTTGTATCAAGCCAGTAAGGCAGACATATTTGGTAGTCTGCTATAATCTGGCCATTGTTTCATGCCAAAAACAGTAACAGATTACCAAATATGTGTACATCTGTACTCTATATTATGCCAGCAAGGCAGCATATATGGTAGTCTGTTACATTTGAAGTATATATTTTGGATTAATCATCCGCCTGAACGAGAGGAGTCTAAAATTAAAAAATTATGACCAAAGTAAAAAAAAAAATCACTAAAGACTAAAAAAATATCAAACTTTTATTTTTTTGCTAAATTGTCGTCTTATATGATTTTTTTTTTCAACTTCGGCCCACATTTTTGCTACTTTATTTGTTTCAACTTCATAGGCAAAGAGTACCATATTGACTTGTCATGTAAGCATCCATGTTTATCCTTTTTGCTGGACATGTCGAAGGAGAGTCTAAGGCAGCAACTTTTGCCCACGCAGAGAGAGTAGCAATTTGGTAAACCAATAGCACTCAAACTCAAATTATTGTGTACGAACATTCACCTCAAGTATTTACAACTACGATAAAGTCAACTCAAAACTAATGTGGCAGCTTTGTGGCTAAAAGGAAACGTTCTACACTTTTTCTTAATTGTGAACTATCAGCAGCAAAATTTCCTCCTCTAAACCTTGGTTTCATACCACTTTGAGTTGATATTGGCTTTGAACCTTATAAAATCCTTGCGTATATAGTAGCACCAAATCACTCACCGACGAACTTAATCGAGCAGAAAATATTAGTATTACACAAACCCAAACAGTACACATACATCAATGAATTCCAAGTCACCACATTTCAATGGGGCATTTCATCGAACACGTGTTGACCGCTTGAAATAACAAAAAACGAACACTAGCAGATGATATATATATTATAAAAAATGAAAACATTAGTCCACATGACCATGGAGTTCAATCATTTAGCTTCCACTAAGGAGCTAAGAATCTCAGATGCCATTTTTTTCCGTTAAAATATTGTCCAATAGGGATTCACAAGAATTTTCTACAAATTCAAAAACCTATCATAAGATGAGATTCCAATGGATGAGGAGTGCAAGATAAAATGACAATAGATCGCTAGCAAGCCTCGCTGGAGATCGTTTGTCTTCCGGCAATTTGGCGACCTCATTCGAAGCTCCCACAGGTTATGAGCATTCACTAAGGTCGAATCGTCCGTTGTTTTGCCGCCGGTGAGATTGGTGATGAGGGGGCCGAATTATAGATGGAGAGAGAGAGAGAGAGAGAGAGAGAGGAAGAGATTGCTGCCTTGAGAGAGAGGAGAGAGAGGGTCTGTAATGTTTCCGTATGTGTGCACTGTTCAAATTCTATTCAAAGGGCAATTTTGTCAGTTGTTGGATCTCAGACTCTAAAAATAATGTATGAATGTCCTCTTCACCTTACATAAACTTAAGTTGGGCTAAATGCCTTTTTTGGCTCTTTTTTTGGACCTTAGACCAATTGTCTGTTGTAAAAAATCACGTTGATCAAATATCGATAGCTATGTTCACCGAACATATTTGTCTTCAAATACAAATGTGGAACATGACATACATTTGTCTTCACATTTATTCTTTCAACAAAGCTATGGATATAGGTGAACTTATTTTTGGTAGGAATACACAGATTCGTCTTCATGTAATAACGTTACCAAGAAGCTGTTGCTAAGCCAACACCACACACACGCTGGTAACCACCACTACCCTTTCAAAAGTAAACACAAGAATTCTGTTCAAAAAAAGATGAAGCAGCTCTGCCTTTATATGCACCAAGTAAAGATACAAAGGAGATGGTATGTCTACTTCAAGACAGCAACCAATAAGGCTACATTAAAAGTTAATTCAATTATTAGACACCACGAATTGAGTCATTCCACCGACACAGAATCGTACCGGGAAAAAATGATACAAACTCACAAGAGTATTCTGTGTCATTTCAATGGGACTACAATTTATGCCTCGAGCGTTAATGGCTTCAATTTATGGGTGACTGGTTAACTACCAAATGATTCGCAACAAAAAGAAATGAAAAGAAAAAGAAAAACAGAAGCAAGGTAGGATAGTCTACTAAAGTTTGTGATTCAGATTAAATCCGAATTCGACCCATATTATGCAATTTTTACTTTAGCATCATACGCTATGTAAAATTTAATTAGGTGTTCGCCAAAGCATAATAAGAACAATTCAATGTAGATCAGCTATCAACAAAGGTGAGAAATACTATCCATGTAACATGATGTACTAAATTAACATGCTAAAATGGGAGTAGTTGTTAGTAATCCAATTCCTAGTGAACTTTTTTCCTAATTGGAAATCATGATTTAAATAAAAAAGGAAAGGGACATCTTCATTAACATCGCGTCTTCGATTGAACTCATGTTCCTTTTAAAGATCAATTAAGAACAATAGATGATTGGGCACAATCATTGTCCATCATAATTACCCAATATAAAAGCACATGGACCAAAGAAAAAATCTTAGACTATGTAATGTAGCTGCATGCCTGCATCCTTCCTTCATCTAACCAAGTATAGTGTTTGGTTAGTTCTTGCACTCTGTCTTCGAGCTGCTGTATCCTTTGAACCCTTTAACGATAGCTGGGCTCTTTGATTTCATTAGCGAATTGAAAGATGACATCTTCATTAACATCGCTGCATTCTTCAAGGATGTGGAGCCGCGAATTGGAAGACGACATCTTCATTAACATCGCTGCGTTCTTCAAGGATGTGGAGACTTGGGTTTATTTTTGCCTGCCTTTCTTGAAATTGCTTTAGACTTCTATAATTATAGAAGTAAAACAGAGGAGGAGCTGGGAATACTCAGACTCCATCGGCGACGTCATATTGGTTCTTGATGAGAACCTATGATGTCTGGTTTCCCAAAGAAGAGAAACATTCCAATGCTGGGATGACACCTACGCGTAATTTTTGCACTGAACTAATTGAGATAAATTGAATAGACAAAATCATTCTCAAATAAATCTCTGAAAATATCTGCATCAATTTCCTTGAGAATAATAACTTGCCTCCCACCTGGGGGGGCTGTCGAAGATCCTTGCATTTTTACCAAATGCTTGTGCCATTTCTGGACTGTAGATCTTTGTTGGGAATCCTTCCCAATTCGTTGTTGAATTGAGGCCTTCATAGAGATGATTCCATTTTCTTTCGTTCACAAAATAAGTGGGAATGATCTTTGCTTGGAAGATCTGCCATTTGAGCGGTTCGTCTTCATCAATATGGCTAACATCTATCTCAGGATGATAGAGTGTGGGAACTATACTGGATTCTTCTTGATCTTGCACTATGTCTGGACCATGCGGCCAAATGCTGTCGTGCATTATGCAAAACGGACTATCCTCCACGAGTTTTTGATTACCGATATGTCGGGAAGGTAGGAACTTGTTGCATAATTCAAGCAACGTAAGTACCTTTGCAATGTTTTCCTGTCTGGGATAACATCACTCAATTTTTCGATCTTTTCCACCATGTGGTTGGAGTGTGATCTCTCCATCGCAGATTTCTAGGCCAAGGAACTCAATCCTGGTCTTATTTAGTTCTTTCCTTCTTGAAACAATAATGCCATTGTTTCTCAGAGCTTGTGCAATCTTCTCTAGATGCACGAAGTGCTCTTCTTGTGTTCTGCTGAAGATTAGTATATCGCAAATACATACTGAGCAGAAATCTTTATATTCTCCTAAGATGGTGTTCATCTTATGCTGGAAAATACTTGGAGCTGTCTTTAGTCCGATTGGCATTACTAGCCATTCATAGGATCCTAAAGGGGTTCTGAATGCAGTGTTTTGGACACTGTCTTCTTCCATCTTTACTTGGAAGAAACCACTCTTGCAATCAAGCTTTGAGTAGTACTTGCTATTTCTCAATTTGAGAAACAACCCATCCTTGTTTGGAATGCGATAAGCATTGCCTCGGATGACTTCATTTAGCTTTACATAGTCAATGACCATGCGAGCTTTTCCTCTTTTTATCTCATTATGGTCTCTAACCATAAAGGCTGGAAATGACCATGGAGATGAACTTGGTTTGATCAAATGGAGATCAATTAGTTCTTGGATCTGAATCCTGAAGTCTTCTCTATGTTCAGGTGTAGCAGTTCTGTGATTTACGCTTACTGGTACTTTCAGTCCTTTTGATTTGAGTTCTTCAACGGGAAGTAACTCGATCTTGCATTTAGGAGATTCTTCTTTCCATAATGCCAAGGGTTTGTCATTGAAGTTGTCTATGAGTAAAGACTCGATATCGATTATCCTATCAGTAACTGATTTTTGCGTTTTTTGTGTTGAAATTATGGTAATCTCACTACGCACGCATGTTGAACTCTGAGTTTCTAAGCTGTCTATCGGGAGATAGGGGTGCTCAGAACTGTTGTAAGTTCGTTCACTGATAGGAATAATATTATCCTTCCGGATTATTTGGTCTGCTTGAAATGTTGCCGTTTCTAAAGATGACCAAAAATTATTCCCAATGATAACATAGGATTATTTGCTGCTGTTGACACTTTCACAGCAGTTCTAATTCGTTTGTCAAGACAGTATTGCTCTATCTTGCTCCTGACGAATTTGATACGAATACCTGGGCTATCGCCCATGGTTCGTTCGTTAAATTCTGCAATCATCTTGTCATTACAAGGTTCTGGTAACCTTGCAAAATACAATCTTAGCAGATCTTTGTTGTTTATATCTTTGTAGATATAAAACAATCTTGCAAACGCTGAGTTGTACTCGTGGATACGAGACATCTTGCATAAGCGAATTTTTTGTAGCATTTTGTATGCTAGCTCGCGGTTCTGTTGCCCTACATCATCTGATACAACAACTCCGCAAAGATAGGTTCTTAGAACATCTCCCATGAGTGCTCCTTTACCTTCTGTTGAAAACTTGGCCTTGAAAGCATTATAACGCTCTGTTTTCTTGAAACCTTGCCAGAATAATCTAGCCATACCAACTAAGCTATTTTCGAGATAGTTTAGCTTTTGGTCGTCATTACATTCTCGGAAATGAACACCAATTGCTGTATCCATGGAATGCTCCCATGTACTAATCTTGCTTATTGCAGTTTCACTATTGTTATGATAAAGGAGGACTCCTTTATCGGTGAGGTTTTTGTCATTTGCAGATACAAGTATATCGCAATAGACTACCGTATATACACTTCCCGTATATAGGTTACTTGACCATAATCCTATGATCTGTTGTCTGGGATTACACAATCTCATCTCTCTGATGGATAACGATCGAGAAAGGAATATCCAAACCTGAACTACCTAGCCATTTCGCCAGTATCTGGACTGCGGCTATATGGTAAGAACCATGACTTTTGTGACATCTGATCTATCCAAAACTTGGATTCTGATCTTGTTGTCAGCTGCATAGTTTCGTGAGGTTATTTTGTAATAACGCTCCTTCTTGTCTTTTTTGAGACGCTTGGTCTCGTACAAGACTGATTGTGGAAGATCATTAATGGAGTAATTACTCACATTATCAACTTCCTGATAAGTGATCTTGTCATACGTGATGTACGACGGTTGATCAACTTCTTTGGCAAGAAATTTGCCTTTTAAGTTATTCCAAAGACTCATGTCTTCGAAGCCATTACACAGAAGCCTTGTTCATATATCTGCAAGGGACAAGGACAAACAAGTATCAGGTAATTCTTTTTTTTATTATTATTACAAGCGATAAGAGAGCACGATATCAAAATTACATGAAAAAAATTGAAAATAAGTTTACAATCGCGATAAGCCTAACCCAACTAATAGCACCCACATGTATGAAGGGGATATATGATCCGAACAAATTCAAGGGAATAACAACCAAACGCAAGTTGAGATATTTGAACTTCTAATCTCCTAACAGAGGAGATGCACCAACTGAGCTATCCCAGTTGGTTAAGTATTACTAGCTCATTCAAATTTCACACACAAAGTAAAAAGTAGAAATATTTCTTACCCTGAATCTTAGTCGATGCAGATGACTGATGATGACCCGGAGATGGGTTCTAATTTCTTGTTGAAAGCTTACGTTTTTTCATGTTTGAAGATTGATGCAATTTGGGGTTGTGCTCTTTCAATTTGCAGATTAATTATATACGATTGATTGAAATAGAAGCAAAAGCAGAAGGGAGAGAATCAAACTTTTGGTGGAGAAATGGAGGTTAAATTCCATGCAGACCCCCTCGTCTATGCCTCTTTTCATGAAAACCCCCTAAAATTTAAAGTGTCCAAACAGATCCCCTCATCTATAACCGTTATCGCGGTTGACCCCTGCTGTTAAAAGTTTGTTAAGTGATATTGGGTTTAGAGACATTATTAGTATGAAAATACCCTTGATCATTACATACAAACATCTCTGCCTCTCTCCCCCCCCCCCCAACCCAAATTGGGTTTCTCTTATACTCTCTCCGTCCCAAAATGGATGTCCAAAGTCATTATTCACGCCTCTCAAAAAATCATCTATATTTTTTAAGTTATGATGAATTATACATGCAATATGGATATTGTTTGATAGATCTAGCTTATTTTATTGAACAAAGTTTTTTAAATCATAAAAATATTTTTAAATAAAAAATATAAGTAATGAGAGGTGTGAATAGTGATTTGGGACATCCATTTTGGAACAGAGGGAGTATAAGTTTATCGATCGATTGTAATTTCCAATTTCTCTCTAGTTGGTCGAACCCTTCCCTAATAGTCCCCATCCTTTTGACCGAATATTGTTCAGCAAGGAATTTTATGTTATCGAAATCTTGTTATCGAATGAGTCGGTATACAAAACAGAGCTCGTGTAGAAAACATCGAGCAATTTCGGTGTACAAAACAGAGCTCATGGAAGCCACACTTGAAATCTACAGAAAACTGCTTCGTGCATTGCTTCCTTCTTCACTTTTTTTTACTCTCTTTGTTTATCTCTTCTACAGAAGTTCTTTGAATTTCCTTTGTTTCTCTTCTTTGAAATTCTCCTGAAAATTTTCTCATGAGAGTGGGGCAGTGGGAAAAAAATCAGTCCCACGTTGGATGTGGGTTGTTCCAACAACTAATTAAATTGCGTTGCACTTTTGACAAGTGTGTCACGTAACTTACTCGGGCTTTTGATCTCATTTTTATTTTGGAAACATGTGTCTCCTTTTTATTTTATCAAACTTGATATACTAGTATGTTGTAAGATGGAGATCGGTGAAGCTTCCAACAAGCCCCCCACGTTCAATTCCGATATATGGGCAAAAGAGTATGTCCCATACTTGGAATGGGCAGTTACTTCCCCTTTTTTTTGTCGCCCGAAAGTGAAAATTATCCACCACACATCTTGGTTATTATGTTTTGTGCTAAGTCAAAAAATTTGGCTCAATAAGGAGATTAAAGAGATAGTGGATTGGAATAGGAGGATTAGGGAGTCATGGGGATGGAGATGGGTTGGTGGTGGTGGTAATGGGATGAGTTTTCTCATGGGTGGGTAGAGGAGGCGGAGGCGATGTGGCGGTGAAAGGTGGTGGGTAGATGATGGGAGAGAAAAATAGACGGAGGGTCTGTTTGAACGATTTTTATAGATGAGGAGGGCAGTGTGGATGATTTTTAAGGGGTATGACAGTCATTTCCGTCATTCCGTTAACAGAGTGAGGGGTGTTTTTGCATTCAACATTGATGAGGGGGTGTGTGTGGATGCTTTTAAACTTTAGGGGTCTCCATAGAAAATAGGCATATATAAGGGGGTCTGCATGGAATTTAACTGAGAATGGAGGAGGAAAGCTGCGTAGCAATTACTGTATCAGTTTCGGTGGAAAAGAAGATTGCACTTTCTTATTTTGTCACTGCCATGGAACATTTTATAAAATGTAATACATTACCCCGTCCCATAAAGTTAGTCCCCTACCAAATTACATGCAATTTCCAAGTTTAAAAGTAATATCCTTACCGAAATATGTTTTGTTCAATATGGATTTTGTTTAATAGTTTTTTATGAGATCTTTTGAACGGTGCAAAAAAAAATCGAAAAATTAGTTTAGTAGATATATTATTTTTAAGTTTAAAAATTGCATGTTGTTTCGTATTAAAAGTACTTTTTATGCTAAATAAGTATTATATATGTTACATGTAAAATCACTTAGTTGTTTCTATGCTTCCTTTTCTACTTTTCATTTTTGCATTATTGGATTTTGATTGTTTGGTTGGAAAATGGAAAATGCATCATGTGAGAAGGTATTATGATTTTTTGATATTAGAAAGAAGCCAAAAGTTGGCTTGGAAGAGCTTTTTAACTTCTCATTTTTCATTTTTTCAATCTTAATTAACAAAATGACCTGCACAACGTATTTTGCACATATCTCTCAAATGCTACTATTGTTGTAAAATGAATTTTGTACAATTCTCTAAAACACTCTGCCAAATTTAAAATACATTCTAACTATAATCTAAAAAGACAAAAAAAACAAAGAATAAAAAAAAAATTGAAAATGAACCTCCCAAAGACCCTATATTGTGCATAAAGACCAGACTCATAAGGCAGCGGCACTATAACTTTATTCCGGGCCTATAAGGCTCATTTTATGTGGAAACGAATTTATGGATCCCTAGAAATTTGCAAATGTAAAGTGGGCTCATTGGTTGACTTAACCCTGCTTTTACTTATCGGAAAATGTAACAGGAAAAGAGACAAGAAAGTAAACCCGACGGTTGAGATTCATTCGATGTACTATTCTCTTCATCCCAATTTTATAGTTCAGTTGACATTTTTTGTCGTCCCAAAAATATTGTCCCACTTCAAAACTAAATGGGTAATTGTTAAGGAATTTCCTCTTATACCCTTACCTTTTGAAATTAAAAATAATAAAAAAGTAAGAAAATGTAATTATTGAATGGTAAAATTAAGAAAAACATGTTTTCAAAAGTACAATGATTATGTCCCCTTATTAAGTTGAAATCCTCAAAAAGGACTATAAAATTGGAATGGAGTGAGTATTTGATTTTAGCCTCGGCCGTCGGTTGCACTTTCCTATCTCTTTTGTTTTTTTTTCCTTGTAATGTGCTACCCCTCTTATTGCACTTTCGAAGGAGCTTCGCCCATGGCCTACTACTCTAGTCCACTTCTGGTCTTGTCATCTTTATATCGTGAGGAGAACGCTTTGCCACCCTATCAATTGGATTTGAGGAGAGTAGTAAAGTTCAGAAATTTTGCTAATGTGAAGTGGGCTCATTGGTGGACTTGACCCTGCTTTTACTTATTGCACTTTCGTAGGAGCTTCGCCCATGGCCAACTACTCCAGCCCACATCTGGTCTTGTCACCTTTATATCGTGAGGAGAACGCTTTGAGAGTGCCACCCCATCAATTGAAATTGCAGAGTACCATGCAAGAAAGATAAATGGACGGCTTAGATTTATTTATTTTTTCTGGGCATTTTTGGGGAAAGTTTTCATGGACTTTGACATTTTCGATTGAAATTTCTTTTGTCAACAAGTTCCTAGGGGTTGTCCCAGTGGTTCGGGCTGATGCCAGGCTTCGGGAATACTCTTCAAGGTCCGGGGTTTGATTCCCGCTGGGTGAGTACCTTGGTTTAAGTTGGGAGCCATGGCGGCGTGTTGCTGCGTTAGTTTCTTGGAGGTTTGAGTTTCGCAATCGGCTTGAAAGGGTCCGACTATAGGGCTCTTCCTCCGTCGAAAAAAAAAAAAGTTCTTGATAATTCACCTAATCCATTTATTTAAGATACAGAATCCTGTTACAACACATTATCTCTTGATCAAGCCTCATTAATCGGGTTACCCTCCTCTCTATTTATGTTGTTCTCTTACATGCATCCTTTTACTGTGGATCTAGAGATTGAGAATGCTTCTAAAAGTATGGTTAATCCTCTAATTTCTGTTCTCTATTGTTTTTCCTTTATATTTTCTAGATGAGTTTCGCCACCAATTCCATGGTGATCAACTAAAAAGCACCACTTTTGTTCTGATTGTATCTATTGAAGCACTCATTGTGTTTAAGAAGGGTCTGGGATTGGTGCAGCAAGTGGGATCGCTGGCTGCATCGTGATGCCACCACCCGTTTTGTTGTCACGCCGAGTCCGAAATTATGACCCGGACCGTACATTTTGTTGACCTAATTGTCCAATATTAAAATGTCATTGCAAAAAATCAAGTTGATCAGATATCGATAGTTATGTGCATGGAACACATTTATCTTCAAATACAGATGTGAACGTGACATATTTGTCTTCACATTTATTGTTTGAACAAAGCTATCGATATCCAATTAACTTATTTTTGGCAGGGATGCACATATTTGTCTTCATATAATAACGTTAACAAGACGTTGTAAGCAAAAGAATTATGTTCAACAAAAGATGAAGCAGCTGGGCCGATTTAAATGATCATATGTCTACTTCAAAAATTGCCCCACTCTTTGATAGTGCTCCTGAAGGAGTCCAACAATTTATTGTTTAATTATATTTTAAAAGTTGCATAGGTTCGAAACTGTGTTGAAGTTCAATTTATTTAATAATTAAAGAAAGAAGCATTACAGGAAGAAAACAAATAAAGTAGTAGAGAAAATGAGCAAACAAGTGTTTTTATATGCATTGAGGTGATTTTTCGTTTGTTAAAAACTTTGCTTCATTTTAGTACCCCAACTCCCATATGATAAAAACATTAAGATGATTTTTTCAACTTGCTTTTAGCATAACGATTATGTGAGAGAAAATTGAATTTTAGCAACTTAGCTTTTAGCACTTTTATAAAAAAATTGCCAAAAAATTAACTTCTAGCAATTGTGCTAAAAACGGGAAATTTAGTCTGAATCTGAAATTTTATGGACTCTTTTCACGACCCTAATTTAGAGGTGCTTTGGCAAATAAATCATTTGGTTTATTTTTTTGTTTTTATTCACAAAAAAAATTGCATTCGTTAGTATTGCGTGAATTTTTTTTAGATTATGGATTTGTCTCAACGAGAGGAATTTAAAGAGTAAAAATTATTAACCACACTTGTATAACTCAAAATTAGTATAATCAAATTCAACGCTATTTAAAGTTTAAATTCGACAGCTTTTACAATTGCATTCCACACCATATTCCAATTTTATTTCAGCTTAAATATGCCGCGGCAATGCTCATTTCATTTCTATTAAGGATGTTGTTACACTAAAGTACCTGGCGTAACGTTTGTTGTTGAAGTTAAAACCAGAAATAAGGTTTGCAGCGTTTGGGTTGCATTTTTTTATTTCTGTGTAAATGAAAAGAAAACCAATATGTGTTAGACAAACTAAAAACATGACGCATGAATGAATGGTTCCCGCTATCTCACTCGTCATGCTCTCATTAGCATTTGCATTGCAAGCATTCTATTTTGTTTTATGTTTCCAAGGACAATTAATTGAGCAAGGCTTAAATTTAAGTATCGAAAGAACGATGTGGGATGCCTAACACCTTCTTCACTCATAACAGTAAATCTCCGAGTCCATCTCTGTTTTCGCATATCTTAAAATGGGAGTCATTTTCAAGCCATGTATGAAAAGATAATTTGCTTTGTTCACACGAGATGAAACGAAAAAAGAGTTGGAAGTTGTTTTCTATGTGAAACAACTTTAACGGGTGACCTGCCACACCCGAATTCAAGATTAGGTAGTGACTCCATTTTTCAATAACAGTTTGAGTCCCACCTGCAAAATTCAATTTACACACTTTGTCACATTTAAACGTTGTGATTTCCAAAGCATCGCCACTTTGCCCTAGAAAACAGATAAGAGATGGCCAATATAAATCGGGGCGCGACAATATCAAGAGTTAAAGCAACAAAAGCCACAAATATAGATACAGCAAAAACGTAAAAGGAATTTATCTAATAGGATTAGTGTATGAATGAAAACAATTTGCATTCCCCACTTAAATTTTTTATAATTAAGGATATCATTATTATTCAAAATTATATTTCATCAAAGGTAAAAAATAAACACACGACAAATAATCTCTGAATGTACATGAGAAAAAATGTAAAGATTTATTTATGTCAATTCATTTGAGATAACTAATAACCACTGAGATCATTAAGAAATTAGGAGTAGTCACTACCATCTGAAGCTTCAATGACAGTATATATCTTCAAGGCTTTGATCTTGAGATTGGGGACATTGAATGTTAGTGAGGACCCCATTCTTTTATTGTTGGTGCACCAACTAGCAGGCACCTCACTCCCAGGAAGAAATATATTGTATATACCACATTCAAATAGTACCTGAGCCATGGTATGTATTCACAATAATATTAACATTAATGGAGAGAGAGAGAGAGAGAGAGAGAGAGAGAGAGAGAGCACCTGAAGTGGATCCTTCTTTCGTGATAATCGCCACGGGTTAAGGAAAATTCCTTCATTCCACGGGTTAATATAATACCCCTCAAGGCTTCTCATGGTTTCCAACTCAGATGACAAGCCCATCTCGTTAATGATTTCTGGATCAACATTTTCAATGGGCTCTAACTTGAACATCCCCGGAAGCTCAGCTATCGATCCACAAGCATACATGCGGAGACGTAGATATGTGAACAGGTTAGGGAGATTTGTTAAAAATTCCAGTGATTCACACCCAGATACATCCAACGATCCTAAACTCATTGGAAGTTCTGGGAGTGATTGGAGTCTCGTGCACGATTGTAGGTCAAGTGAATCGAGCACCGTAAGACCTTTGATGCTCTCTGGTAGGCTGGAAATTGGATTCTCACTCAGATTCAATTTCTTCAACAAGGATAAGCTCACAAGACATTTTGCGAGGTCATCGCTTGACAAACTGCAGTTTGAAAGACTTAATTCTATTAGTGAGCAAGGTAAAGGCAATGTTTTTGGACTTTTTCTCGGTTTCAATACCAAAGACCAGACGAGGGAAGTCCAAGATCCATTCTCACCAATGTCT
Organism: Gaultheria prostrata; assembly: GCA_036023075.1. NCBI lineage: Eukaryota > Viridiplantae > Streptophyta > Magnoliopsida > Ericales > Ericaceae > Gaultheria > Gaultheria prostrata. Next base: position 22,150 of record JAXBDA010002502.1, read on the forward strand.
TGGGGAATACCATCTGCATGGAGCACTGTTATAGATTTCATCTGTCCGAGCTCTACAGGCAACTGATCAAGCTTTGAACAACCAGAGAGAATGAGTTTTTCTAGAGATGTTAAACAACCAATTTCACACGGAAGCTTCTTAAGATTTTTGCAGCCTTTGAGATTCAACAAAACAAGACTACGTAATTCCCCTATCGATTTATGAATCTCTACCAAACTTATGCAATACTTAAGGAACGATTCCTCGAGATGAGGGAGTCCGGTGAAGTTCGGGGTATTCTTGAGGCTATGGGAATGGCTGAGATTGAGGATTTTCAATGATGTGAGAAACTGCAACGTAGACAAAGAAAGAAAGCATTAGAAGTTTCCAGTATTCATATGTTGATCCTCAAAAGAAAAGATACATTCAAGGCAAAAGAAAAGGGAGTGTTGAATCACACCATTTTTCCCTTCCAAACTTGCTCCAATTTACTGTACTGCAAGTCAAGACCAACTAGGTTCTTTAGAGAAAAGTCAGTAGGTACGGACTTTGAAGGGAAGCCGTGCCAAGTCAAACATCTTAATCCTCCAGGGAAGTCTGCATATCTTCCCTTGATATCTACATTATTGAGCTGGAGCAATTTAAGATTCCGCATCCTTGTAAATGCATCGGTCCTCAACTCCACCTGATCTGAACCTCTTCCGACGCTATTTGTTTGGCGCCAAATGAACGAACTAAGACAACGCCGTTTCTGTGAATAGGCTTCTTCTACAAAAGATGATTCATGATTAAGTTCTTCGAAGCGGGGACGTTTTACATTACGAACACCAAAGTTTTCCCGAAACTGACTATATTTCTTGAGCACGTGATGACTATCTTCCTCCAACACATGATGCATGTCAAGGTAGAGGCCCTCAATTGTTTTTGTTCCCTGATAAGAGAAACCATTTCGGATTAGAATAGAAGCTCCACACACAAAAAAGTTAAAACTGGATACAAGCAGCATGTTACTCACTGTTTTTTCACTCAATACTTTAAAGGAATCCTTATGGTGGCACAATCTGCTACGTTTACCCGGCTCCTTGGGTGATTCTTTGTGAACAATTTCTCTTCCCATTTGTCGGAGATGTTGGTGCATCATCAACTTGTTGTGCGTATTAATGGTTAAGAGACATCTGTCAATGAGAGTTTGAATCCCAACTGTTGGGTAGAGATCACCTAGAATTCTAACAATGAAATCTTTGTCCTTTCCACTAAAGAAACAAGCAATGTGAAGAAACAATTCCTCGTCATTTTCATCTAGATAGTCATAGCTTATCTGCAACTTTTTCAGGATTTTTGAATGGGGAATATCTGCCAGTTTCAGTAATGTGTCTTTCCATATGTCTAAGCTATGGTCACATAGAGTAGAACCCAAAACTTCAAGGGCTAATGGAAGCCCTCCACAGTGGACTACTACCCTTTGTGAAAGGTCAGTGTAACCCTCAATGGGATGCCCTTGTCCAAAGGCATGCCGACTAAAAAGCTCCAATGATTCATCAAAATCTAATCCCACCACCTCAAATGTCTCATCAACTTCATTAGCCTTCAACATATGAGTGTTCCTGGTGGTTAAGATAATTTTACTTCCTGGATGAAACCAATCACGCATTCCAATTATGGCTTCAAATTGGGATCGGTCATCCACATCATCAAGAACTACAAGAACTCTTTTGCAACAAATGACATCTTTCATCTTCCTGATTCCTTCATCAACACTCCATATTTTCTCTTTTTCGTTTTAAAAGCTCTGAAAGAAGTTGCCTTTGTAAACGAACTAAACCCTTAGGTCCTTCTGAAATTTCTCTAACATTTGCAAGAAAGCTACCAGCTTCAAATCTTTCACTGTTCAAATTATAAACAAATTTGGCAATAGTTGTCTTGCCTATTCCACCCATCCCATAAATCACTGCTATCCCGACATTGGACTCATCCCGTAACCATGAATTGATGTTTCTGACTCGAGATTCAACTCCAATTGGCTTGTGGGCAACATGGGAAACTGGCCGGTTCAGCTGTTTCTCAATCTCTCTGACAATTTTCTGAATAAATTTCGCCTCATGCCTACACAGTTAAATGAAAAGTAAAGCACAATAAGCGTGTCACTACTTAAAAATAATACTGAACCAAAAAAAAAAAACAGAGAGACTGTTAAGCAAATAGAGATGCCAAATGGTCTAGTACAAATTGATAAGAAGAAACGATTACGAATACCATTGTTGCATAATGTAACTTATAACTAACAACCAGGCTAGCTGCTAAGCAAGAACTGTTAAGAAAAACTAATCCAGTATTTAACTCATTTACATGTGGAATTATTTTGTTAAGGGCATAACAATTCAGCAAAGACAAATTCCAATTAGAACTACCCCACGAACTTGTCCACAAAAATAGACGAAAATGTGATATTTACGCGCAAAGGCTACTGCTAATGCTTTTACGGGCTGACAATTACCATCTATTCTACTATATGGAAGGAGATCAATCACGATTCTGGTCGAGTCTCTATTTTTTATACAAAAATTGCCCAAGAAATTAACTGATTTAGTTCTTTTTTCCTGTACCTCTCTCGTCTGCTTCAAATTTTTGTTAACTGCTTAAATTTTTTACATCCTCACAAAGTCCTATTCATGAGTCAATCTCTCGTCTGCTTCAAATTTGCATAACCTGCTTAAATTTTTTACATTCTCATAAGGGAAATCAATGAATGATTATATTTAGCATAATGTCAAAGTGAGGAATTCATGAGATAATTACCCATCAGCTTGATTTTGTAAGACCATCCCTGCCAGATCAGCAACTTCTCTAAGTGCTCTCTTCCATACTTGCACCTTTTCCCTCAAGTACTCCTTTTTTCTTTCGTTGGTTTCCAAATTTAATCGCTCTTCGTGTCTACAGAATGCCTCTCCCAAGCTTCCTGTTTGCTTCCTAACATGGGAGGGATCCACATCATAGAAGACAGGTAAAACTATATGCCCCGGCCCCGATGATGTTCTCTTGCGTTCGAGGATCAACACGAGTTCATCAAGGCACCATTCGGAAGAAGCATAGTCTTTGGAAAACACAACTATTGAACTCCTTGCTTCTTTTATAGCCTTGTCAACTTCTGACTTAACATTTTTACCTCTCTCCATCCCATCATCATCTCGAAACGTGCGAAAACCTGCACCTGACAAAGCGATATAGAGGTGGTCGGAGAAGGTCTTGCGGGTGTCTTCACCAAAGCTCAAGAACACGTGATAAGTCATTGAAGCCTTTCCACAGAAGCCTTGTTCATATACCTGCAAGGGACAAACAAGTATCAGCTAATTCTTTTTTGATTATTATTACGGGTTAGATTCCTGTTTAGCAACCCAACTCCGCTTTGCTTAAAGCACCAAAATTGATTTTAGCAACTTCTTTTTAGCATAAGAATATATGAGAAAATATTGGTTTTTAGTTAATGAGAAACAGAAGTGATTTTAGCAAACAAAGCTACACTCAAGAACTCATTTTATCAAAGGGAAACAATGCAAGCAATAGGAGAGCACAATATCACGATTACATAGAAGAAAAAAAAAACTCAAAACAAGTTTACCATTGCGATAAGCCCAACCCAACTAGTAGCACCCACACGCATGAAGGGGACAAATGATGCCAACAAATACAAGGGAATCACGTCCAAACGCAAGTGCAGATATTCGAACTCTTAATCTCCGAACGAGAGGAGATGCACCAACTGAGCTAGGCCAGTTCATTCAAATTTCACACACGAAGTAAATACTAGAAATATTTCTTACCCTGAATCTTAGCCGATGCAGATGATTGATGATGACCAGGAGATGGATTCTAATTTCTTGTTGCGTGTTTTGATGTTTGAAGATCGATGCAATTTGGGTTTGTGCTCTTTCAATTTGCAGACCAATTGAATGAAGTAGAAAAGGTAAAGTTTTTTATGGTGCCACGAATGGAGGAGGAAGCTGCCTAGCAATTAAGTGATTAACAATAATGAGCAAACAAATGTTTTTTTAAGTTTGAAAATTGCACATTGTTTCATATTGAATGTATTTTGTATGCTAAATAAGCATTATATATGTTACATGTAAAACCACTTAGCTGTTTCGATTCCGTTTCTACTTTTCATTTTTGCATTTTTGGATTTTGATTGTTTGGTTGGAAAATGGAAAATGTATCATGTGAGAAGGTATTTTGATTTTTTGATATAAGAGAGAAGCCAAAAATTAGCTGGAAGAAGCCAAAAGTTGGCTTGGAGGAGCTTTTTAACTTCTCATTTTTTATTTTTCTAATTTTAATTAACAAAATGACTTGCACAACGTAGTTTGTACATATCTCTCAAACGCTACTATTATTGTAAAATGAATTTTGCACATTTTCCTCTTTTGTTTTGTTTCCTTGTAATGTGCTACCCCTCTCATTGCACTTTTCGTAGGAGCTTCGCCCATGGCCTACTACTCTAATCCAGGTCTTGTCACCTTTATATCGTGAGGAGAACGCTTTGCCACCCCATCAGTTGGATTTGTAGTCTAGCGGTTATCTCCTAGTAACTCCCACAAGGGAGACCAGGGTTCGAGCTTCGGTAGAGACGTCTGGGGTTTAGGGCTATGTACAGCCTCTAGGCTCCCCTTAATACTAACTCATTATCTCTCCCGTTAACCCCCCACTGATGTATATCAAATGGTAAAAAAAAAAAAGTTCAGAAAATTTGCTAATGTGAAGTGGGCTCATTGGTGGACTTGACCCTGCTTTTATATTGCACTTTCGTAGGAGCTTCGCCCATGGCCAACTACTCTAGCCCACTTCTGGTCTTGTCATCTTTATATTGTGAGGAGAACGCTTTGAGAGTGGCATCCCATCAATTGTAATTGCAGAGTACTGTGCAGGAATGATAAATGGACAACTCGGATTTATTTATCTTTTCTGGACATTTTTTGGGAAGCTTTCACGGACCTTAACATTTTCGATTGAAATTTCTTTTGTCAACAAGTTCCAAGGGGTTACCCCAGTGGTTCGGGCTGATGCCAGGTTTCGGGAATACTCTTCAAGGTCCAGGGTTTGATTCCCGTTGGGTGAGTACCTTGGTTTAAGTGGAGAGCCATGGTTGCGTGTTGCTGCGCTAGTTCCCTAGAGATTTGAGTTTCGCAATCGGATCGAGAGGGTTTGACTATAGGGCTCTTCCTCCGTCGGGAAAAAAAAGTTCTTGACAATTCACCTAATCCATTTATTTAAGATACATCGTTACAACACATTATCTCTTGATCAAGCCTCATTAATCGGGTTACCCTCCTCTCTATATATGTTGTTCTCTTACATCTTTTTACTGTGGATCCAGAGATTGAGAAAGCTTCTAAAAGTACGGTTAATCCTCTAATTTCTGTTCTCTATTGTTTTTCCTTAATATTTTCTCGATGAGTTTCGCCACCAATTCCATGGTGATAACTAAAAAGCACCATTTTTGATCTGATTGTATGATTTGTATCTATTGAAGCACTCATTGTGTTTAAGAAGGGTCTGGGGTTGGTGCAGCAAGTGGGATGGCTGCACCGTGTTGCCACCACCCGTTTTGTTGTCACGCCGAGTCCAAAATTATGAACCAGACCATCCACTTTGCAGACCTAATTGTCCAAGATTAGAACGTCATTGCAAAAAATCACGTTGATCGAATATCGATAGTTATATTCACAGAACATATTTGTCTTCCAATACAGATGTGAACGTGATATATTTGTCTTCACATTTATTTTTTTAACAAAACTATCGATATCAGATTAACTTATTTTTGGCAGGGATGCACAGATTTGTATTCATGTAATAATAATAATGTTAACAAGACGTTGTTCCTAAAGCCAACACCACAGACGCTTTCTGGCCGCCACCACTACCCGCTCAAAAGTAAATAAAAGAATTGTGTTCTACAAAAGATAAAGCACCTAGGCTTTTATATGCACTAAGTAAAGATATAAAGGAGATTCAAATGATGATATGTCTACTTCAAGTCAGTAAGCCAAAGACCACATTAAAAGTTAATTCAATTATGAGACACCACGAATTGAGTCATCCACCAACACAGAATCATACCAGAAAAAAATGGTACAGATTCGCACCAGCTGCACCAAAGCACTTAACCTGGGCTGATGCCCAAGTGGTCATGAATGGACACTTATATGCCAAAGAGATGAGGTTTCAGCTTCTAGTCGATCATGCAGAGCAACGTTGACCTGTTGTGGTAATTTACATATGCTAACATACCAATGTCCTTTACCGTGTGGGAAAAGAAAAAAACACGCGCTCCAATGTTTCTAACACTTACCAAAGCCAGCCATCATGTTTTTGCCAATATTACTAGTAATCCTGATGCTTCGTTCCGTGTCTTTTCCTTCAGGCTGTATTTTTTGTCTGCATCTAAGACTTCAATTTTTTCCCTTTTTTTTTTTTTTTTGCTTTAGGAAAACAGGAAGAATGTATAAGGGTGACCTTGGAAATGCACCCATACAAAATGCTTCTACCAAAGAAGTTATGATGTCATATTTACTAACTTGAAAGATACATTCAAAGTTACGCTTATCAAAGTTACTCACCAATGCTACCATGCCATTTATTACTCAATACCCTTATTTTTAACCATATCACATCAAATTTCAACAAGTTAACACATTACTAATACTTTTTAAGCAATTTATAATCTAAAATTATGACACGGATGAATTAAAATATACACCTGAGGCAATACCGATCTAAAGTGCGAGGTAACACATTTTTATTCTACAAGAATAACACCTTCAGAGCTCTAGAGGTCAGAGCCATAAATAACACACATGGAACTAGTCCATATAAATATATCAGATAATTTTGTCCAACCAATTACCAAAACAATGGTAGAAATTTGTTGTGCAGAAAAATATAGCCTTTTGTGATTTCAACCCGAAACCACCACCATAACATCAAATCAAACAGACCAAGCAATCCAAAAGCAAGGTCCGAACTTTTTTTTTAGTAGTGACGCCTCTACAATCACCTATAGTATCTTCAGATTCCCGAAATATAACCTTTTCATAACCATCAAGCATAATCTTTTCATCTCAGTATTAGATTTTATCTAACCATAATGGCATTGGTGGTAATAGCCTGGTCTCAATAGGTATGTTGATAGATCTCCAACATTGCTGACATTTTGATGACGAGAATAGGCTTTATGGTGTTGGCTACCTTTCTCTTCAAGCTCATCATGCACAATTTGAACTCCAATTTCCTCTACCGAACATAGTCTTCTGGTATGCGGGCTAACACATTGACTTCATCACCAGCTTCCAATATTAACCGACTCCCAATGTTCCAATGGCTTAACCATACCATATTACCGTCAACTGGAGGAACGCATGGGAACAATGGGCTGTACGCCCACTTCAGACCCTTGGTCATATTGTTGACTTTGATATAGTCATACCAATTGAGGGAACAGATCTTGTCATCACGAGGGGACCAGACAAAGACAATACATATCTTCAAGGCTAGGATCTTCAGATTAGGAAGTGAAGGCACATTGAATGTTATCGAGGACCCCATTCTCTTATTCCTGCAGCACCAGCCAGCAGGCACCTTACTCCCAAGAAGAAGTATGTTGTATATACTACATTCATATAGTACCTGGGCCATGGTTTTCATAACAATATTAACAATAGTTTGGGCATTTAACAACTATGTTGGACCAAAATTAATGGAGAGAGAGAGAGAGAGAGAGAGAGAGAGAGAGAGAGAGAGAGCACCTGAAGTGGACCCTTCTTTCGTGATGCCCACGCCTCATACAACGGGTTATACAGTTTCACCATCTCAAGGCTTTCCATGGTTAACAACTCAGATGATAAGCCCATATGGTTAATGATCTCTGCATCAACATTTCCACTGAGCTCTAACTTGAACATCCCCTGAGCCTCAACTACTTTACTACCAACCATGTACAAATCTAGAGATCTAAACAGGTAAGGAAGATTGGTTGATAAGTCCAGTGAGCTACAATTAGCTACATCCAACCTTTTTAAAGTTGTTGGAAGCTCTGGCAGCAATTGGAGTCTCTTGCAATCACTTAGGTCAAGTGATTGGAGCACCGCAAGACCTTTGATGCTCTCTGGTAGGCTGAAGATTGGATTGTTACTCAAATCCAAATCCTTCAACACAGATAAGTTCCCAAGACATTTCGCAAGATCATCACTTGACAAACTGCAGTTAGAAATACTTAATTCTACTAGTGAGCCAGGTAAAGAAGGCAATGCTTTTGTACTTTTTCTCGGTTTCAATACCGTGGACCAGACGAGGGAAGTCCATGATCCATCCTCACCAATGTCTTGGGAAATTCCATCTGCATGGAGCACCGTCATAGATTTCATCTGTCCAAGCTCTACAGGCAACTGATCAAGTTTTGAACAACCAGAGAGAACGAGTTTTTCTAGGGATGTTAAAAGACCAATTTCTCTGGGAAGCTTCATAAGATTTTTGCAGCCTTTGAGATTCAACAAAACAAGACTCCCTAATTCCCCAATCGATTCGTGAACTTCTACCAAACTTATGCAATACTTAAGTACCAATTTCTCCAGATTAGGGAGTCGAGTGAAGTTGGGGGTATCCTTGAGGCCATGGGAATGGCTGAGATTAAGGATTTTCAATGATGTCAGCAACTGTAACATAGGAAAAAGAAGAAAACGTAAAATGATTTCAGTATTCATGTGTTAATCCTCAAAAGAAAAGATAAGTAAAAAGAGAAAACATAAAGTGGTGGGGCAGGGGGAGGGAAGAGGGCTTGAATCACACCGTTTCTCCCTTCCAAACTTGCTCCAATTTGCTATAGCGCAAGTCAAGACCAACCAGTCTCTTTAGAGACAACTCAGTAGGTATGGATGTTAAAGGGAAGCCATGCCAAGTCAAACATCTTAATCCTCTAGGGAAGTCTGCGTATCTTCCCTTGATATCTACATTATTGAGTTGGAGCAATTTAAGATTGTGCATCCTTGTAAATGCATCAGTCCTCAACTCCACCTGATCTGAACTTCTTCCAATTTTGTTTGTTGGGCACCATATGAACAAGCTAAGACAACGTCGTTTCAGTGAATAGCCCTGTTCAGCAATCAATGATTCATGGTTTAGTTCATCGAAGCGGGGACGCTTTACATTATTAACACCAAAGTTTTCCCTGAACCGACTATCTTTCTCCATCACATAATCACTATCTTCCTCCAACACACGATGCATGTCAAGGTAGAGGCCCTCAATTGTTTTTGTTCCCTGATAAGAGAAACCATTTCGGATTAGAATAGAACATCCATACACAAAAACTATTAAAACCGGAAAACAAGAAGTATGTGACTCACAGTTTTTTCACTCAATACTTTAAAGGAATCCATATGGTGGCACAATCTGCTACGTTTACCCGGCTCCTTGGGTGATTCTTGGCGAACAATTTCTCTTCCCATTTGTCGGAGAAGTTGGTGCATCATCAACTTCTTCTGTCCATTGATGGTTAAGAGACATCTGTCAATGAGAGTTTGAATCCCAACTGTTGGGTATAGATCACCTAGAATTCTTACTATGAAATCTTTGTCCTTTCCAATAAAGAAACAAGCAATATGAAGGAACAATTCCTTGTCATTGTCATCTAGATAGTCATAGCTGATTTGCAACTTTTTCAGGATTTCTGAATTGGGAATAGCTGCCAGTTTCTGTAATGTGTCTTCCCATATGTCTAAGCTATGGTCAGATAGAGAAGAACCCAAAACTTGTAGGGCTAAAGGAAGCCCTCCACAGTGCTGTACTACCCTTTTTGAAAGCTCAGTGTAACCCTTAATGGGATGGTCTTGTCCAAAGGCATTCCAACTAAAAAGCTCCAATGATTCATCAAAATGAAATCCCACCACCTCAAATGTCTGATCAACTTCATTAGTCTTCAACAGATGAATGTTCCTTGTAGTTAAGATAATTTTACTTCCTGGATGAAACCAATCGCGCATTCCAAGTAAGGCATCAAACTGGGCTCGGTGATCCACATCATCAAGAACTACAAGAACTCTTTTGCAGCAAATGACATCTTTAATCTTACTGATTCCTTCCTCAACACTCCATATTTTTTTCTTTTTTCTTTTTAAAATGTCTGAAAGAAGTTGCCTTTGTAAACGTACTAAACCCTTAGTTCCTTCTGAAACTTCTCTAATATTTGCAAGAAAGCTACTAGCTTCAAATCTTTCTTTGTTTAAAATATAAGCAAATTTGGCAATAGTTGTCTTGCCTATTCCACCCATCCCATAAATCACTGCCATCCCGACTTTCGACTCATCCTGTAACCATGAATTGATGTTTCTAACTCGAGATTCAATTCCAATTAGGTTGTGGGCAACATGTAAAACATGCCGGTTCAACTTATCCCCAATCACTCGTACAATTTTCTGGATAAATTTCGACTCATGCCTACAAAGTTAAACAGAAAGTAAAGCACAATAAGCTTATCACGACTTAAAATAATACTGACAAAAAAAAGAGACTATTTAGCAAATTAATAAGAAGAAACGATTACATTACGCAAATGCAGTGTCGCATAATGTAATTTGTTACTAACAAGAAGGCTAGCTACTAAGCAAGGACTGTTGAGACAAACCATTTCAGTATTTAACTACTCATTTACTTGTGGAGTTATTATGTTAGAGGCATAACAATTCGTCAAATTTAAAATCCAATTTAAATACCCACACAAACAATTCGTCAAATATAAAATCCAATTTGAAATACCCACACAAACAACTGTCCATTAAAATAGCCATAAGCGATATTTATGGGCAAAGGCTACTGCTGATGCTTTTACGAGTTGACAACTGTATTCTATTCTGTTGGGCATCTGGGCCACTTAAGCACACAACACGCACAACGAATTCAAGAAAACTCCCTCTGTAATATTAACACAAATACAAAGATGAAATTGTTACCCTCTCAACCTCACCCTCTCTGTCACAGACTACATTGTTACCCACACCTCCCTCCTTCTCTCGAACCGTACATTTATACCAGAGAAAAGGGCCAAAGCTTTGAGAGCTTTTATGTGTTAAAGTGGTCGCCGACAATGGAGGGGAGTTATCCTCTGTGACTGCACACGGTTTACAATCTTAGGAGGACAAAGTCAACATCTTCTATGATATGGAAGGAGAATCATGATTCTGGCATTTCCATATCTGAAGCCGAGTCACTATTTTTCATGCCAAAAATGCCAGGGAAATTAACTGATTTAGTTCTTTTATTCCCAAACCTCCCTCGTCTGCTTCAATTTTTTGTTAACTACTTAAATTGTTACATTCTCATAAAGGAAATCAATTAATGAATACATTTCAGAATAATGTCAGAGACTCAAAGTGAGGGATTTATGAGATAATTACCCGTCAGCTTGATTTTGTAAGACCATCCCTGCTAGATCAGCAACTTCTCTAAGTGCTCTCTTCCATACTTGCACCTTTTCCCTCAAGTCCTCGTTGGTTCCCACATTTAATCGCTCTTCATGTCTAGAGAATGCCTCTCCAAAGCTCCCTGTTTGATTCCTAACTTGGGAGGGATGCACATCATAGAAGACAGGTAAAACTACGTGTGTCCTTTTGTGTTTGAGAATCATAACGAGTTCATCTAGGCACGATCCGGAAGAAGCATAGTCTTTGGAAAACACAATTATTGAACTCCTTTCTGACTTAACATGTTTACATCTCTCCATCCCATAATCATCTCGAAACGTGCGAAAACCTGCACCCGACAAAGCGGTATAGAGGTGGTCGGTGAAGGTCTTGCGGGTGTCTTCACCAAAGCTCAAGAACACATGATAAGTCATCGAAGCTATTACACAGAAGCCTTATTCATATAGCTGCAAGGGACAAGGACAAACAAGTATCAACTTTTTCTTTTTCTATCTTACATATTGTTCCAGGGTGACTATTAGTTAGAAGGGCTATGGTTGCGACAAGTGGCATGAACTGATTGGATTGTGATAACAATTGTGTAAGCAAGCAATTAGCCGACCTATACATGATATCATTCAAACTTCACACACAAAGTAAAAAGTAGAAGTATTTTTCCCTACACAGAGCACATTTTGTAGGGGGATTCAATTTCGTTGGGTGTGTTAAGCGCGTACACATACGTGGCATCATCTTGAACAAGGAAAGAAATGCCGTGTTTAAACAAAAAGAGGTCAACAGTCAAACTCTTAATTGCTCAGTCTTCACAGAGAGATTAAGATCAGTCTGTAAGATTTCCTTGGCGGTGTTACACATAATTACACCATGTTAATCACAATACATAAACAAAATAATGCGGAAATATATTGACATAATTGACATATACCTGAATTCATTAGATAACACCGTGTTGGATACAAGAGTTACTTGTACTCTTGGAGAAAGATGATTTATGTACCCGAATTCAGTTTAGCCTTGCTGGATCCAGTAATTTGATGAAAGGGATTGAACCTGTAGAGGAGATGGTTTCTATCTCTTAACCCAAATACATTCTGTCTAGATTAGCTTTCATAGATGGGGAAAAATCTAGACCAATACACTAATAGGCAGAGAAAGAACTATACTCCTAATATATGCTTTTTATTCCCACCTTCCCATCATGGTGGACATTTAAGACGTGATGCATAGTTGGATCTCACGTACTGACAATGTTGAGAACATAAAGGATAATGCATCTCATTATCATGTGGGCCATGAGAAAAAATAATCATGTGGGCCATGAGAAAAAATAATGCTTACATTCTCCCACTTAGCCCACATCATAGATCACAGTAAAACCGTATTATGCTTTACTTCAATTTAATCACAATCATAATACTATCATTACGGTTTACTTCAATTTAATCACAGTAAAACCGTATTACGCTTTACTTCAATTTAATCACAATCATAATACTATCATTAAACAAACTACTGATGTGAGTCATTACCACAACACTACAACACTAGCAACTTGTTCACTGTAGCCATAAAAATGGAGTATACTTTATATGTCCAACAATAATGTCTTTTATCCAAGACTATTCATGTTATTATTCATCATCCACATGCATGTACGTACACTGTTCATAACAGGAAATTACCAGAAACACCTGAGTGAGATCTCTCAAAGTGTCAAATAACATCGTCATCATAATGTAATCCATAAAATACAATTAGCAAATTTCTTGAACGTCTTTGCATTTATCCCTTCCTAAATGGATCTGCAATCAATAGTCAGAAGTCAATGCCTTCCATTGACACTACTTGTTTCTGAATTTCTTCTCAGAGAAGAAATTAGTTGCGGAGTCTTAAACTCTTAGGGACTTGGTAATGGTGTCCACAACCCCAAATTCTAAGATAAATATCCTAACTGCTATTCAAGAAGTATAGCCTCAAAACATGCAACAATTCAGCCAATATAATGGAAGAAGCAATGATAGTTACTTTAGAACTTTTTATCTGCTCCTTCACATATTTGGAACAAATAATCAAAATTACACTTTCTACTATCATGGCATCAAACAAAACCTGAATCTGAGTTATTAATACGCTCAAGATTATCAGACATCCTAAATGTCAGCATACAATCTTAAGTTTCAAAATGAAAAAAACTAAGTGCAAACAACAAAGATCACCACTTGAAAGTAAAATAGTGTGATCATACAAAAATTAAATATTGGCCATCTCTCCTACATAATGATTATGACCCAAGCTTAGTCCCACTGACCTTTAGATATATGCACTGATCAATGGTTATTTTTGTGAATCCAAAGAGAAAAATGATATTATTATACTTAAGATACCATTGTCCGAAAGCTTGATTAAGCCCACAAATTTACTACTTTTGCAGCCTAGGGCTCTTTTACTTTAACTGAGAAAACTTCAGGTTGATTCATGTAGGCTTCATAATCTAACTCTCATTCAGAAAAGATTATTTTCACGTGCATTTAATGTAACTACAAACCATCAAGAGTTACCTATACTCATGTATCAAAAACAGATTATTGTAGATGCATTACATGATCATGCAAATAGCAAATCCATGTTCATTTGAGATATTCTTAACGCTATTTTTTTTGTAATTGTTCTACAATTTCTTCGTTGGTGACAATCTCATTCACGAGTGATTGACAGTTTATTTTGTTGTTCCATGGCTTTATTTTGTTTAACAACAGTAAGAAAAACAATATCAATCATTCTTAAGAGTTAAAGAACTTGTACCTCAACTTTTGAATAACCACATTACATGGCATATCACTCCCACTGATTTCACCTTAAATCTGAATGATCGATTTATATAATTCACATTATTATCATGTGAACAGAAATTCTAGACATCCTAAATTCGATTTCCTTCTTATACACTATTCAAAAAAGTATTTGAAACTGCCTTACTAGAAACATGAATTTAAGTAGCCTCAAGAGCATCTATCCACTGCTTGATGACTTTGACTTTTATTTTCTATTTGTTTTTCTACCTCAATAATGTACATCTCAAGAGCATCCATTGATTGAGATCTTTCATGCAATAGAAAAGTTAACATAACGTAAAAAGAGGTCTATCCATCAAAAGATATAGTGCTAAAATATCCAAGTCTATATGAAGCACTTTAAGAAGCCGGCTTTAATTGTGACTTACTGCTTAATGTATTTAGTTTGCTTATACTTAATGCAAACCACAAATACCAAGAGATTAATCAGTAACATGTTTGGATTTAGGAAAAATCCGTCATACGTTAATCTCTTAATTCACTTCCTGAAATTAGGTTTCAGACTTTCATGTAAAGACAACAATTTTGATTCATGAGACTACATTCCAAATTAACATTAAGATGCATGAAAGGAGAATTTTCGATAAAACAATCATCAAACTTTAGTTTGTGCACAGAATCATAAAATACCATAAAAATAAATAGGTATGTTCAACCAAACCTTGAAAAATAACATCAAAATCAAGTTTGGACAAGGGATACTAAATCGGTAAAAATATAGGGAACATAAAGTATTTGAAACAATCAAAAAAGATGACCAACTTTTAAATAGTCACATAGCCCAGTTAATACGTTAATTCAATTCTCCAGAATCGTCAAAAAGAAATTCTTCTGCATTATAAATATAAATAGTAGCTTATAATCAAGTCATTTGATATTTGAAAGAACTTAAATTAGCTTGATTTGATTCAAAACATACAATTTAAATACTTTTCTTTCCTTTCAAATCATGTCCTACTTTTAAGACATACTTTCTGATAATGTACAATACCATTGTCTTTTCATTCTTTCGAGTCTATGATCATTATTGGACTTAGCACCACATGGTGCTTACTCCATATCCCATTTAGGCTTCCTCTACATTAATTCGCAAGTACTTAAGTTGAGTAGCCACATACAAAATTTCAATGACATCCTCAAGCATCCCACGCATAAAATCAAGCTTAATCGTGGCAAGCTTAGCCATAAATGTCCGTAAAAGAGACTGGCTAACTATTCAAAAATGTGATTTAATCTTAGGTATGTATCCCTTCACATCGTCAGTTTGCTTAAAACAATTGCTCATTATACAGATTCGCATATACGTTAGGCTTTAATCTATTTGATTTCAATCCTACTTTCGCAAAATAAAATTAAAAATTATTTTGCACTATTAAAATTAAAATTTAAAAAGAAATAGATCAAACATCCGAATGTGAGGCAAATTTATTTGCCGATGCACACAAAATCTATATTCACGACAATAATGCTTTTAGTTACCAATAATTTGACAAAAATAATTTTTTGTCCAAACAGCAAACAAATGGCGTAACAGTGATCTACCATTGGGTTCATCTAATGTTACACCATTAACAGTTAGAGTGATTCCCTATCACCAATAGGACTAATTGATAAGGATTCACAATTAAATAGGTCTGCTACCTTGGGTATCCAGGTCCAATCTCAATTGCGAATACCGAAAAATTATCATATTCCAATTCTTTAATCATATAGATGTGGTGTGCCTTTGGGCCTACCTTATATCCTTACGACTAAAGAATTGCAATTTGCAAAAAAAATTATTATTAACACACGGGATTAAGTGCTAATATTCTATAATTTGACCTAAATCTACGAATCATTCCGGCTGTGTCACTTTGGTGGCTACAAAACCGTGTCTTAAAATAGAGTTAAATCAAGATAATGATTTTTGCACGAACATTAGGTGATTTGGAAAAAGCACTATTTTAACACATGAAGATAATAGGGTATCAAAATGTCATAAATTTAATTAACATCTATCAAACATCCCAGTTGAATCGCTTTGGCGATACCAAACCGTATTCTTATATAGATTTAAATCAATAATGACTTCCTCAAAGACATAAAGGGAATAACATATTATTCAATAACATTTCTATCACACGACTTGATATCGACGAACGTCACAAACCCTAATGATTGGGTCACTTTGGTGATTATCAAATCTGTCGTAATGTAGATTACTAGTCAAAATAATACTATTTCACTTCACACGGTGAATGACAAGTCATTAACCATTATTCATCACAGTACATATGATCCATCATGAACCCTTACAGGATCAAAAGGTGCATACCAAATTAGTTCACCACTTCCGTTGTCATAATACAAACGTCCATTATTGAGTCATTAAAAAAATACTACTATTGAAATTTTTTTCTTTACCAATAGAGAGAAAAATTTGCAACTCATTAGTAGGATGGTAATAAATCATAACCATCGAATTGGATCATTTCGGATGGGGTAATAAACAATCATCGCATAATAAAGATTATAAATCACAATATTATTTCCGTATAAGCCTTAGAAAGATGGTTAGAAATATCATTCACAATATCCTTTATGGTAACGAAATATGTGTGACCATGTACTTGAAGAACCCAATATCAAACAAAACATTCAGAAAGTCAAATTTTTTTGTTTTTAAAGTCTCAAACTTTGGGATGCACAATTACAGTATTAAACAAAATATTACAAAGCTTTTGTTTCATGGAATTGGGATCCTGTAGTGCGGCATCCGAGCCATTGATCATGCAATCAATGATCCTGATTTAATCTAGGCACTTACATGATCTGAGCCGTTCATTGTCAAGATGAAATCTGAGCCATTGATTACTGAGATCAACAGCTTGGATGCTGCACTAAAGAGTTTGTAGTGCGGCTCCGCGTTTTATTGTGTAGAGATGTGTAGTGAATGCCAACTACTCTAATATCTCCACAAGTTCTGTATCTCTTAGCCCATCTGCCATCTACAAGTCCATAAAAACCAAACAAACATCTACTCCTATTGTTATTAGTAGAGAGCCCATGTGCTGCTTTAAACCCCAAGGAGAAGGTCAATAATGTTTTGTCATTTATTGGATTTCTAAACACAGCAAGGCTTGGGGAATGATCCCCACCGGTGTACATAATTACAAAAACCCAGGAGCCTCCCTCCAGGGGCCCCCTTCAAGGTCCCTGGGTCCTTTTTCCACAAATGAAATTATGAAGTTTTCATTGTAGAAGGATTTTACATATGGATCCATATACAAGAGTGTGTGTCTATATATAACATACATAGCCGTACCTGGTTCAGTTTTGAACTGTAGAGGTTATGAGAAATGGAAGGGCAATAGAAAGAAAAAAAACCCACCTTGGATCACTATATTGCGGACCCATCTTGAATCACAGAATTTGAGGATAAAAAATTCTATTTGATGCATACCCCAAGGATTGTAGAGACACATTTGGAGTATTCATACCATTAATGGCTTGCGAGATCCAAACTCAAAAGGATATTATCTCTGCAAAGGGAAAATGATCCTTTGAGATTCATTTCCCTTATGATTCTGGTGAAGAAGTTTTGTTTTCCCTTTGTGGGAAACTCTTTGGTACTTACAGGAGGAAAATTAGATTGGGCTTATGAAGATCCCAATTTTTACTAATTTGTAGGGACTGCAGTTTGCCAATTGTTTGGCAGTATCATAATTTAGTCAACGGCAGTGGGTACGTGTTGTTTATGAGGGAAAACATGATTATTCTAACTGTGCTCTGATACCACATGTAAGATTTTCTTAGTGGTACTACACATAATTACACCCAATAACTTTCAGATCTAGAACTACCATGTTAATAATCAAGGTTTTGAAATCGAGATACGAATTGTATATCGTTTTTCTTGTTTCATAGATTGTATCGGGATAGGTATCTAAGATAAGTTTACCATAATTAGCATACACCTAACAAGTATTCATACCTAATAACATCAACAAACTAAGTTTTTAAGTTGCAAAATTTCAAAGTCTCACAATTGGGATTTATCATATTGAGATTTCCTGGTACCTTAGTCAAGGATAGAAAAGAAAATCTCTAAAACTATTCTCCCAAAACGCGATCGAAGTATAATTTTTCTTCTATTCAAGCCATACATTGAGATTGGATATCTTTCAAATGGTGAATGTCGCTCAAACGACTTAGATTAATGTGTTTGAGGTTCCACTTCTTACAATAATGTTTGAATTTCTTCGGTTAAGTAATCGTAGGATACTTACTGAATCGGGATACGCATATATGTATATATATATATATATATATATATATATATATATGTATGGGGCTGGATCTATGAACACCTATTTTGCACTCCTTATTTGACACCTCATCTCAGCCCTTGAAACCAAAGGCTGAGATTAAAACTTAAAAAGACCCCAAAAGCTCACGTGCCTTCTCTCCCCCTCTCTCTCTTCCGTGTACTCTCTCCCTCAGTAAAAGTAAAAGTGTATGACGGTGTTGCTTCTTCTCTATCACTTAGTGACCATCTCCGCTGCTGCTTTTGTATCCCCTACCGGTCGTCTGCTGTCGGACGAGGGAGACTAATCCCGAGGGCTGGTGGGTTGTGGAGTCGGCGTGCTGATGAAGATCCGTGAGTGGTCTGAGATCGCCGCCGGTCCGAAGTGGAAGACCTTCATACGGCGATTCAACTGGATCTAAACTCAGGACTGTGCGAAATATGATTCGAATATGGAGAAAATAAAGTTGGGTTTCGTTAATTGGATGAAAATTTGATTTGATTTCATGAAATATGATTCGTTGATTAGTGGGTTTCGTTAATTGGTTTTCATGGGTTTTGTATACTGATATACAGTATTTTTTTTACTACTATTATTGTGATTGAACAATATAAGCAAAGTTCCTTCTGCTTTTACTAGCAGACTTGAAATCTGTGCTAAGATTCTTCCATCAAGGAACATATTGAACTGACTTGATCCATTCCCTCCGTGGGTTTCGTTACGTGCAGTGCTTCAATGGAAGTGAAAGGCCTTTTGATTGGATGAAGGGGAAAAGCTAAAACTACCAAATTCCGACAGAAATTAACTAGGCAGAGGGAGAGATTTAGGAAAAAACAGGGATGTGTAGGTGGAAGAGAGAGAGATATGCGGGAGAGAGAGGGAGAGAAGGCACGTGAGATTTGGGGGGTCTTTTTAAGTTTTTTAATCTCAGCCTTTGAAACTCCTTGGATTCAAGGGCTAAGATGGGGTGTCAAATGAGGAGTGCAAAATAGGTGTCCATAGAACCAGCCCCTATATGTATATGTATATATGTATATATACATATATACATAGGAAGAGAATCTTATAAGGCCTCCCTTACATAGCTTATGTAAGAGATTTCTCCTTCAAGATTGAATTTTGACAATCCGAACCGTTAGATGTGTTTAGAACGTGTTTTTAAGGTCCAACGCGAGGATTCGTAAAAAAACAATACCCGGAAGGGCTTGATCCGAGCAGTTTTTCATGAAATATATATCCTACGGTTTGTATGAAAACTGCTCGGATCAATCCCTTCCGGTTATTTTTTTT
>JAXBDA010002503.1:0-42025 GCA_036023075.1 Gaultheria prostrata
TTCAATGAGATCTATCAAACAAGATCCACATTGATTAGAAAATTATTTTTGCAAGTACATTATTTTTTAGTTTGAAAATTGCACGTAGTTTCGTAGTGAGCAAACAAATTGGGACGGAGGGAGTACTTGTGTTCAAGGTGGGTGGGTGTGTCCACTTTGGTGAGATATAAATCCATATTCCAAAGTTTTTCAGTTGAGGTGGAAGATGGTTGAAGGAAAGGACATCACAAAAGCATAGAATATGGAGGATCCAAATCCAAGAGGGATGGGGGCCATGATGGATACTTCCAACTTTTTTTCTTCCCTTGTGAAAGGGGGCACTCATGTTCCACTCCATCGATCTTACAAATTGATATGTTGTTTCTTCCTTTTCTTATCCCATAATTAAACCACCTTTTCAAGATGACCCCACAATAACACATCTCATAAGTCATATTAGGTTGGCATGGCTCCCAAATAGTACCTTTTGATTATCATTATTGTGACCCATTTTAATCATAGTGAATTTGAAGAGTTTCTTTATCCATTGACAGAATACAAACATGATAAAACTTTTTTGGTTGTTCGAATAACGATTTTTTTGAGATATTTTTTAAGGGAAAAAAAGAAAGGACGTAGAAACTTTAATAAGTGCATTTAGCTTCTCGTTCTTTCTCGATTGTCCTTTCCAATATTGAACTTATTCGTTCAGAATTATATTCACTTTATTATTTTCTTGATTATCCTTTTCTTTTACACCTACAAAATTTTCCACCAATACATATATAGTCTAGTCTAGGTGTTAGATCCTAAATCCAATTTGAATGGATGTGGTTTAGGTGGGTGAGTCTCCCCCTAGCTAGCAATCTCTTTCCAATATATGCAAATGTTCAGGCAAAAATGGTGGGGTCAAGATAAGAATCCACAACTCCCCAAAAGAAAGAAGAGCATAAACCATTAACTTAGAAGAAATTCATCATATCTTTTGCACAATGAGAATTTCAATGACTTTGGCCATGGTTCTGCTTTACATGGATATGGATTCGGTACTGTGTGATATAGGTGGAGTAAGGCAAAAGAGAAAAGACATTATTGTTTATTGCAAATTTGAAATCCTAAAAGACACCCACTTCTTCTGATGAATGAATGAAAGCACTGAAAAGAAAAATGAAAATAAAGAATCACACAGAGAGTAAACAGAGAGGAGCTGTCAAGTGTAAACATCAGCTTCTCCCACTATCACAGTATCCATGTGATATGCTTAACACTATCAAGAACTTGATCATCCCATTAATGGCCGTTTTTGGAGTTTCTGATTGCTAACCAAACACATCCATCTTTGGTTATATGACTGTGTTCCTCTCTCTTTATATATCATTCACTAGTGGGTGCCCTGAAGTTAGTCCGGTTGATCGGTGAATTTGCTCTTCACAAAATTTATCACATAATTTATCAAGATTCGATTCTTAGGGTCGCGCTGCAAAAATAAAATTTCGTGTAAATCCCTAGTCGCCTTTAACTGAACTGGAGAATCATCGATTAAAAAAATAATAAAAAAATACTAGTGGGAACTTAGTGAAAAGTGTGGTAATTGTTCTGATGTACACATTGGGCACCACTGCAAAAGCTCACCAGTGAAATCATTGATGTTGTTTGGTTGGGTGGGGCCAGGGAGAGAGCAGTGGACACATGATATCTAACAGGAGGAGGGATGAAATGGTTTCTCTATGTGGAGGATAGATGAGATGTCCAGATGTTTGGATTGGTCTGTCCTATGGAGTTAAAAAAAAAAAAAAAAACAACTTTGAAAAAAGTGGATTCCAATGCCATAATAATCACTATCAAGACTAGCAGATAGATAGATGTACTCCTATGTTTTCAAATCTCCTCTCACCTTTTTCCCATTTCCCCTTTTCTGAAAGTAGCACATTCCAACAGTAAAATAGACAATGACTTGAGAGCTAAGGAAGCTGAAAGTGACATAACAAAGAATCACCCATCACTATAGACTTGAGTAAATTACAGGGCATAATTTCTTTTCTTTTTTCTTTTTTTGCACAATGATGTGTTCTTGACAATTCGACGCGTAAAATGCAGGAATTTTTGGGTCCACTATCAATGGACCATAAGATTTTTCATTGGAAATTTAGTTCCAAGTTGCATGATTTTGACAAGGAAAATGGTCCTCTCCTATGACTTTATAGGAGTGGGGTACTATGTTCCATTTTTTTCTCATGTTTACCCAATTGGGTCTGTTTTGGTGGCATTACAACAAGAAAGATTCACGTTTTACATTTCTCCAAATATGAACTGAGCCAACGAATTTACGGCTAGTTCTAGATGCACTACTGGCATGTCTATATCAGTAATGCAATCCTTCATTTCGTATTGACAATAACTTGACCATTCAATCAATCACGATTCATAAGGCATTTGATCTTGTCAAATTGTTCAACTTTTGATCAAGAAAATCAATGCTTTATCCTATAATGACAGATTCCGAAGCCGTGTGTGCACCGTGGGAGGCGTTCGGGCCTAATAGTACAGCTAAACTGCACTCCGAATAAGGATAACCAAGTTTCTTAGAATATACTTTATCGATGCCTAAACTGTTCAGAAGTAAACGTATCTACAAAATACAAATGCACCATAATATTATTAAAAGTTCAAGTATTCGGTTCCTCAAATAATCCCGAATTTGGTCATTTGCCATTACGTTTTGTCAGCCAATATGAAAGTGGATTTTGGACATTTGACCCTGACATATGTGTCGATAGTGTTTGATATATGGACCAATATGTGGCCGTAGTACAAATCCGTTCTGTATTGTACTGATATAAACCCTAATCCTTGTAAAGAGCACAAGCAACCCAGAAGACATCTAGTCCACCAAATCTGCAAATTAGTGATTTCATTGGATTCTATCCATGCATCCACACATTTCTTATGTCTTCTAAAAAAACATTAATAAATTGCCCTTCCCACAGCCCAAGTTATGACCAAAGCAATCCCATGTTGGCAGTCGTTGGAAGACGGTAGAAAGTACATTGGATAGGCCAAAGCCAAAATGAGAAAATTCATTAAGGCCATGAAAACCACCAGGTGTAGCCTAGTGGCTCATGGATCACTCCTACAGAGGGGTTGGGTGGTCAGGAGGTCACGGATTCGAGACGTGCTAATTACGGGTGGGCAACAAGTAATTTTGTACCATTTTCATGTTATGTATCAAAATCTTATTTATGAATTCCCACATTATTTTTCAACTCACCAAATCTTTCGTGTCGGGTTCGTGTTACCATGTTATGTCAAAAAGTCCTACTTTTAGCTAAATTTTTTTTTGACAGTTCATCAAACTAATGTATAATGTATGATGTACTCCCTCCGTCCCTTTTTAAGTGTATTGCCTCGTAATTCCAACTTATTTTCTCTCACATCAACTTTTACATCTACTTTCCACTACTTACCTTTACCAATATAAAAATACCCACTAACTTTTCAAAAATGATATACTTTTAAGGGCAAAATAGGAAATGTACCCACTAACTTTTCAAAACACACACTTATTAAGGGATATCCCAAAATGAAAATGTCTACACTATTAAAGGGACGGAGGGAGTATAAAATTACTCATAAAAATGTAGATTATATAGATTTAGTTAGCTCAATTATATAGATTTATTTTATTTTTCGTGTCAGGCCTGCTCACCCTTAGTGCTAATAGTGCCCTCTTGAACTTGGTCCTCCTGACCGGCTGTGGTCTGCTGTTCAAGGGAAGAAAAAGAAAAAAAAGCCCATGAATAAAATCGTACTCCCTAGGAATTTAACTGTGCCACTATAGTGAGCAGAATGGTCCTTTTTTTTTTTTGATAATCAGAATGGTCCTTGTTGTTCCATTTATTTGACATACTACATAACCAATAAAGTTGTTCAACCAAAGTTTACTTTTTCCCCATTCTTTATGATGCTTCATATGTACAGTGGTTGTACAGACTAGGCTTGTCCCACCAAGTCATGAAAGCATATGAGGTCCATGCCACCTTCTTCTTATATGTTGAAGCAGACTTAAGACATTAGGTATTATGAGAAATCGTTTTCTTACAGTATTAGGTGAGTAGGAGATATTCATGTTTCATTACTTAGTTTTTAAACCAAGAAAAAAATACGGGAAGAGAGAACAAAAATAACGCATTGTCAACAGGCTTTTGATCATTTGATTCTGTTTTTAAAAACGATTTTGCGGCTTGAATACGTGAAGTAAATTATTGAATTCCGTAGCCATAATGATTTGCTAATCTTTATGAAGAGAATCAAATATCAAGTATATATGTTCTACAATTATGAATCCTTAGACTAAACATATCAGATGTGTATTATAAACAAAATAGTTGTCTATACAAATTAAACATACATTCAGCGGATATTTGTTATGTAGCCGTATTACAGGATCGAGAATTTCTACAAATATCACAGAATGACTAAATCAATTTGGCGAAAAAATAACCGAAGTTGAACTTATTGGCGACATTTGGCTACACTTGGAAAATCTAGTAAAACTTAAGGATCATTAAGAACTAGCCCTGTGTCTTTATGATAAATTAGATTGTGCTATTCAAACCACTACCAGATCTGTCTTTATGACATTATAGAAACCTAATAATACAAGGCCAACCTAGATGGGTCTTCTTGAGATAAAGCCAGCTCTTCTATCTAATATCTAGTTGACAATGAACCCTACATAAATAGTAACAATTACAAACATTAACCACTGTTGAAGAGAAGGGCATTTTTCATGATGCTAAAGGAGAGAAAGCATTGAACATATATTCTGGTCTTATCACAAAATAAAGAGGTTTGGTGAAGCTAGAGTCATTACTTGTTGGAGCGACTAACATTTCCTTCACAGCTTTGGTGGTCCCTTTATTAAGTGGAAGACTGAATCCTTTTGTGCACCTCTTTGGTGGGATATAGAGTGATGTATCAGCAGATTGGGACAATTTGTCCAAATATATACTTTCTTTTTGCAGGACCTGAATTTGGTAAAACAGCTCATAAGAATGCTATCAACTTTCCAAAAGGCACGGCAATAAGAACTACAGCCAGAATAACGAGATCCTAATTGACCAGCCAAATAACTCAATAAACAAGTAGTAGGCACTGCAACTTTTAAGAAAATGATGTTAAGAGATAGAAAGATACAATCAACGGAGTTAGATCCTGAAATGTTTGGTAAGTTAAATGCTCGTGTTGCTTTACAAAGTTTACTTTTGAAACACTAGTTTCAGGCTACGTGCGAAGCACATAACCGCGTGCTCATTTGTATGAGGAATGTGTATTTTGTCCCAAGGGTCAGGCTAAGAACTTGGAAAAGCATGCTTGATATTTGGCAATAGTATGATGGAAGAAGTTAGACAAGTCTGATTAAGAAATAAGGATCGGCAATAGAGAAACAAAATTAAGAAACTGCAATGTGATCCTAAGGGAGTGGTGTGAAGAAACAATCACCTGCTACTATTAGCTTTTCATGTTTTGTGGACACCTGGACAATGCCAATCACTTCAGTATAATGCAGTAGCCAATCTCTGCCCCACTTGGATTCACGTTCAAACCAAGACATAAGCCAAGCTTGACATGTTCTCTTTCAATTGCATTGCCCACAGAATTAGTTTATAGATGAAGCCTGCAATTTGAAATGCCAGGATTATGTATGCTTCCCGTATAGTTACACAATTCTGCTCTAGATTGATCAAACAACGATGTAAAAAAGTTACATAATCTCCGTTTTTTGATTTGCAAATAATAGGCAAAGCATTTGCAAGACTAAAGCATGGAAAACACTATTATGGTCAGTGTGAAAGATCAGAAACGAACTCATTTTTCAAGGTGTTGTTCCAAGGTGGAGGGATTTGGGAGATATCATCAAACACAGGATTGCTTGTTGGTTCCAGTCTTACCATGGAGCAAAGAGTTTTTGTTTTGGAGACATTGTGTTCAATCTTCTCTCCCTAATTGAATCCTTGTAATCTGTTATTTAGGCGTTCATGACAGCATGGTAGGTGTTGGTTCATGCTGGGGAGATTTTCCTTGCTTTGAGTTGATTTCTTGTCAACTCTTTCTGTTTCTCTTGTTCCTGCGTTTTCATTTGGTCAGGCGTTAGAGGCCCAATTGTGGGGAGGTTTTTCCCTTTCCTTTTGGACGTATTGGATTCCCTTGTACTTCTTCTTTTGGTCTAATATATTATTTCTTTGCTGATTAAAAAAAAAAAGCATGGAAAGCACTGCATTATAATACAAAAACTATCGAGTATTGCAGGTACCCAATATACACATTACCAGTCAAAATATACAGTTCAAATGAGGCAATAGCAGCCTACTAAGTTGCCAAATATAAGTTACATGCCTTTTGATATAGGTAGCCCAGAATTACGTAAGCTAAAAACTATGAGACAATTACATGTCTAATAAAGTTAGCACCCAACCACACGACAACCATATGCTGGCCAGATCCGAAAGGGAATACAAATGATTAACAAGATGTCAACCAAAACGGAAAGAGGGTACCAAAACAATACGAGAAGCAGCAATCACCTAGCACCAATTGCCTAACAATAATCCATCAGAAAAATAGAAGACAAGCAGTAGCAGCAGCAACATCCCAGAACCAACTAGTTAAGTTGATACAGGTTATTGAAAACAAAACCAACTGCACATTGTGTTGTAACCGGTATTTAAGAACTTTGATTAGGTTTAGGTAATAAAAACATAGTGATTGTTTATGAAATGCCTCTGGTTCGAGTTAGATACGGAATCCACCTTCAGTAGAACAATAACATGATAGAGAGAATAACTACAATCTTGGAAAAGAACAAATAAAATCGTGAACTGAATTTAAGAATTCTAAAAGAGCATTCCCAAACAAAAAGATTCCTCATCAACCAATGAATTCCAATTATATGTCACCAGCAAATCTTTTCACAACGACTCTATTCGCATTATTCCAGACGTATATGGCGTGTAAGAACCAAACATATTCTCCAAGCCCGCGTTCCTACCACGCAAAACACAAATACCCGAAACCTGCACATTTAGATATGTGTAAATTAGGTGTGAGCAATATAAATCCACAGTTACACATATCCGCATTCACATGCACTCTCCACACATGTATTTGCCCTTCTTTTTTCCCCTTTACTGGATGACCGTGGCTTCATTTAACATTCAAAACGATAATTTTTCTTCAATTTACAGACCAACTAAACAACTCAAAACGTCATATAAATTAAGTACAACTCAGGAGAGATGAATAAGAGTGAGGGACTAAAAGAATACAGAGGTGACAGGCGAGATTGAAAAGTTTTGGTGGGGTGTACTTGAATCCATAAGCGATACTCAGTTTTCGGCCATTTAAAAAAAAAAAAAAGATGCTTAAAGTTTTCTTTGTTTGCTGCTAAACACAAATTTTTCTTAGGTAGAAACTCCAAGCTGTTGCCTAGATCTAATGGAAAGAAATTGATTGCATCTAGTGCCCTACAATTAATTCTTGCATTTTTAACATGGAAATCATAGCCACCCAATACTCACTGCGTAGTATCTATCCAAAACATGCACCAATCTTCGTAGTTCACACTTTGTACGAGGAAGAAAATAAAAGCAGAAACTTCTACAAAAGAACAGATAGTTTACTTGCACACTGCATGCACCTAGCATAAATTAATCAGATCATTAAGAAAAAGGGTTGCAGAGCCTATCTCAAGCTTGACATAGCCTAGCTCGAGCTCTAGTCATCTAGCCAATTTCAGCCAAGATTGGGTATAGTTCGCTTGTTCACAGTTTAGTGAGATGAAACCAAGCTTTACTCCATAGTAAACTCTATGCATATAATTTAAAACTGAAAGCATGCATAAAAGCACAAACCACAAGTATCATCTGTCCAATCCGTCTCATGGATCTTGACCATAGAAATGGAAATGTGAAACAAGATCATCTAATCGGGGAGAGCAAGTGGACTTAACACAAGGCTCAAGAAGTAATCTTACTTAAGCTAAAAGATTACGTAAGCAATGATGCCAATGCTTATAATATACGAATAATAAAAAAAAATCAATTTTTTTTCTTCTAAAATTAGGAAAGAAGCATCATTAAAGCTGACAAAAATCTCCAAAACAACCTGAATGGATACTCCAATAAGCTAAGAACTATTACATAAGTAGCACACTCCTATGTATGGCAAACTGTCAGACTTTAAGCCCGAGAAACTATTCAGGAAACGATTAAATGGTCAACAAAATTTTTTGGGGGAACCAGCATTTCTTTCTACAAGTCACTCCAACTAACGAAGTGCAGATTTTTCGCACTTAATCAGTGAGATTATATAGATTTGAGCAGCACATATCAAGCTTCAGTGGAAATGTAATCTAGCACAAGTAAGAAATCTAAATAAATCCTAGTCGTGATTCACAAATCACAGTGCAACCACATTTAGGTCAAGTATCAATCAGGTATAATTAATTGCCATCAGTAAACTAAGGCCGCAAGAAGCAACAATTAAAATGAGAGTGATAACAACACCAACTAGTAGAGTATCAAATTGATAAAGACACTAACCTCTCCTTCAAAGTTTTTGTTACTTATCAAGTTATCATTAGAAGTTACATGTTGATACGATGCAAAGGAGCCGAACTTATTTC
Organism: Gaultheria prostrata; assembly: GCA_036023075.1. Lineage (NCBI taxonomy): Eukaryota > Viridiplantae > Streptophyta > Magnoliopsida > Ericales > Ericaceae > Gaultheria > Gaultheria prostrata. The sequence continues at coordinate 8,663 of JAXBDA010002503.1, forward strand.
CAGACCAGTCCCTCTGATGCACCATACTATATAGATGGGACTCAAACCCGGGATAAGGACCAGGTGTGGCCGGATTACACATAGGCATACAGTGAGAAAGAAAAAACAATAGACTTACTCTTTTCTTTTTGGTGATGGTCCCAGAAACATGCCTTCTCTTCATCTTCAGCATCACCTGCAAAGAAGTCCTTATAGAAGAATATTGAAGGCCCTAATAAGTATCCAAATCCCTTAGGCCACTTATCTAGGGAATCCCCAATCACAATCCAAACAGCTTTACTTAAGGATATTTGGTACTAAAATTGACTAAGCCACAAAATTAACTTGCTCCTCGATGCAACTGTGCTTAATATATAACGTAACGTGCAATCATCTTATGCAAAATTGACTATATCATCATGTGTGTGCATAGTCCAACTGTAACTGGATTTAACCAACTTATGATCTTGGTTTTACTAAGACCTAGTTGACAATTCAGACTAAAGAATCTGAAATGGTGATTGACATTCCAGAAGAATTGAGTAGAAGTCACATGAGACTATTGCCAGAGTGCATGGTTTACATAGAATTCTCCTTCACAATAATGAATCTAGTGATCTCTGTCCAAAAGAATCTCTTAATTATGGAAAATGGCTACTGGTTATCATCCCATGCTTAACTGCTTAATCAACACTCCTCAAATGCTTAAGAAATACTCCAATTCCAAAGCAGAAAATAGATGTCACTGAGGTACTGGCACTGACATTTTCTGGGAAATACAATTCAAGAGTCATAATTCAAAAGCTCTGTAACATATTATTTTTGCAGGTATAGGGGAAATTTGGAATTTTATTCTGTTCTGACAAGGATTCCTACAAGGAAAGCATGGCCTGGGCAACATCTGGTTGCAGCAAGAAGGTTCTTTGAGAGAAAAACTAAAACATGTGAATATTTAAGTACATTATAAGCACACCATTGATATTCCACTAGCTTCAAGTTAATGCAAAACTAACCAGGGTAAATTGTTCATTATCAGGCAGATCACAGTGGGGTTGAGCTGTGGGTGGAATCACCTCAAACCATGAGGGAACTCCTACTGGAGCCACCGAAGGCAACAAGGGGTTATACTTTTTAAGTTACTTTGGACTAAGATCGTCTCGTCATACCAAAGAAAGTGCATAAATTGGTTTGAATGGTATGGACTAAACTACCCCGAACATAAAAGATAAATAACAATTTAATTGAAACCCTAACAATTTAACTAAAAACCCTAAATTATACTTCACAGTCACAACCTCATCACATTCTACGTGTAACTATCGTCCTCTTAGATTTTCTCGTCAAATCGGAAAAGATACAGTCTTCTGAATGAAAATGCCGGAAACAAGCGTGGACTATAGTTATGTTTGCCACAAACTTTGAGGCTGCCTTTTTGGTACTTAACTATGATTTGTTTCTGAGTTCAGGAGTTCATTGTAGATCAGATAATCCTTCTTGAAAACCTACAAGAAAATAAATGTATCTATGATTCTGTACATACCCATCGTTGTTTGGGAGCTGCCTTATGCAAATACAGGAACAACAACATGAATCTTTGAAATCTTAATGAGATCTTTTCAATTCAATTGAAGATATTACATGAAAAAGCCAATACATAAATGTAAGAGTTTGAATAGGGAGAGAACCATCTCTACAGGTATGTTCAACATTCATTTAAAATTCTACGAAGGCATCCCAATACCATAGTCAGTATCTCTCCTACCAGTGAGTGCAACAAACTTATCCTGAAAAACCAACAGAGGACACTTGTCAATCAAATTTGACCCCTTATAAGCCTCTTTAAGGAGTACAGTACTCTTTGCACCTTTATTAGTCATGTAAAAAATACCGTGATGCTTGATTAAGCAAAGCAACAATCTAGCAGGCAATCGATACTCTGAATGAAACGCTTCCAGTTGAGCAGATGTCATTCTCTTCTCCATAGTTAAACTTAGGAGCTCGTGAAGCACTGCCACGATTCTTTTTCGAGCTTTTGGATCAGCAGATTCAAATCTCCTCGCATTCAAGTACGGAGAAGGGAATTCCATTTTCTGCCACTTCTGAACTTCTTCAAGATAACTCTTGTTTGGTCTAAAACCAGCAGGAAAACTCAACTGAAAAGCAAAACGACCCAGAAAATTACCATCTTTTGAGATTCTAACTTTTCCTGAACGTTCAATGGAGTCTAGAATCCCTTCACGCGCCAACCTTTCCTCCCTAGACGTTACCGCAAGACTCGAATCCCAATTTTCTAACCAGAGATATGCTCTCCCATTAACATCTTTAACAGAGAAGTACTCCGGGTATTTGGGAATCATACACTTCTTAAAGTCCCAAGGCAAGCCCATAGCAGATTGAATAAGCTCAACATTGTCAAGTGGAAGCCGACAATCAATAGACAACATTAACAACTTCCTTAGATTCTTAACCAAAATTGGTTCCATTAGCTCCCTGGCATTAACTTCTTCAGCTGCAATCTTTTCTGCTTTTTTTGTAAGCATAACCGCGGGAGGTGTTCTGTGACCGCCCTCAACATGAAAGATTGTAGGGTACTTCTCAATAGCAGCCATGAAATTCCATTTCTGAACAAACCCAACTTCCTTTTCAAGGTCTCTGAGTAGGAGAGATTGGGTTTTCTGGGCTTGAATGATGGATTTGAGCTGTAGAATTAGAGATGGTTTCTTTTGAAGATCAATGGCTCTGTCAAGTTCATTGACTCTGGAGTAGATTTTCTTCTTGGGTCTACTTCCTCCACCGGTCTTGTGCATTATTGGGACCCTCATATAACTTGATTTCCCAAATGGGTTTGATCCAAGACATTGTCGTTGTAGCCAGAACATTAAACTTTTCTATGACCAAGTAGCGTGCAAGATTTTACACTGGTCAAAAAGAATTTCTCAGACCCACAAAGAAAGGAAAGACTTTGTTACTGACTATATTGTGATTCTGTGATCTTCAGTGTTGTTGCGTCCATAGATAAACCCACTGACCTTTATTGATGCCATAGAAATAGAGCAAACAACCCCCAAGAATTGCACAAGAATTTCCAACAGTAATATAAGGAAAGAACCAGTTCTGAAGGTAATAACAGTCGAAAATGCCAAAAGGAAATTGGAGAGGGAATATCAAATCAAACCTTCTGGACATGGATTCATCGATCTCCCTTTCTGTCTTCGTCTCCACTGCCTCCACATTATGTTCAGTTTTCTGAAATCGTCTTTCTTTCATTTTCGAGTCACTGATGTCTATTAAGTGGGCTTGACGGCGAACGGGCCATTGAGAAAATTCCGCGGCAAAAGAAGGAATGGCCCGTGGGCCAATTTCCGCCGGCTAATGGGCCGAATGATGGTGGGCCGAAGAACAATCCCAACTTATTCCGACGGCCCAATGCATGTTTGTGTTTGACTGGGCTGAAGCCCAAGAACCAACTCGTGTGAGGCAGTGACGTAGCTAGAAAATTATGCCAGGGCACAATCCAAAAACGCTATGGGCTTGTTTGGATGCCATAGGAAGCCCCCCCGATGAGGATGACCCTGATTATCTTATCCCCTCTCACCTTCATCCATGGTTTGGGAGCCCAACCCCCCCCCCCCCGATGACTCATCCGGATTCTCCTCTCATCCGGGAAGAAGCCTGACTGAATAAAAGCGGCTGATATCCCTTCCATTTTTACCTCCCTACCTCCAGCCCCTGCCGTGAGAGAGAAGAACAAAAGTTGTTGCGATGCCGTGTGAGCTGGACATCCGATTGCTAAGAAAAATAGTCTTTTGATAGGTTTTTACATCATTCACCCTCCTTATCCCTCTCATTTAATCATCCATCCAAACTACGTACCATTTTATCCCCCATTCTTAACTTAACTGTCACATCAAAGTTGAACCACCATTCTTATTTAATCACCTCGACTATTTTATCCCCCCTTACTATTTAATCCCTCCAAAACCAATAAGCTATCCAAACGGGCCGTATGGGGCGTGATTTTCTCCTTGTTAGCCGTGATTGTCTTTGGGAATTGAAGTATGGTCGGAGGTTCCAATTCTTCCATAAATCGAGCCTCTCAGGTGCAGGAGCATACCTCTATGGACTTTAATCCTTTCGATACTTCCGTCAGTGGGAGCCCACCCATATCATGAAAGTAATTAATGAGCCGATGATTACTGGGGAAGCTTCTCAGAACCTCCTTCATATGGAGGACGATTCAACTTCGCTAGCCAATTGTATATCCGTTGTTTCATTGCCTGATTCTCATCATTTTTGGTTCTGAGGAGGTCTCGTCCGGTAGGGTTGGGGAGGATTTTCAAGACACTACTGCAGGTAAGCCTCATCATTTGACCCGTTGGCCCGAAGCCCGAAGCCCGCTAGGCTTGTCGGGCTTTGTTCGAGCCCGAGCCCGACTTTTCCATGGGCTGGGCTTGGGCCTAAGAATTTTAGCTCCAACACCACCCCCCAGCCCATCCCACCGGCCCGAGATACTAGCCCGCCCGTAGCCCGAGCCATCTGTATTCTGAACGAAATAAAGGGGCATGCGTGTATTAGTTTTTTTTTTTTTCTTTCTACATAGCCCACATAACAGACGTCTTTGCATGTATGCACTGTTAACACAAGTTTTACTGTTTTTTGTTCATGTATGACTCATCATGATAACCATACTACTGCCTTCCTTCTGAGGGGTTTTTTTTTCTAGTTTTTTTTCTATACTTGTAACAGTTATTGCATTGTTAATTTACATAAGATATAATAAATGATGTATGAAAAAAAAAAAAACAGATACTCCTTATATAATTGGACAGCTGTGAATAACTACGTGTGTATATCTCGGAGTAAAGTTCTCATAGGTAGCTGAGCAAGGTTCCGCTGTAAATAAAAAATAATAATAATTTGTTCCAAAAGGTTCACTTCTAACCAAATAATAAATTTTGTTAAAAAAAAAAAAGCATTTGGCCCGCCTGCCCGACTAGGATAAGCCCGTGGGCTGGGCTTAGGCTTCATCTTTTGATAGATAGCCCGGCCCGCTAAAAAGAAAAAGCCCGATAAACCCAGCCCGCGCGACGGGCTTGGGCTGGAAGTTCTCGGGCTAGGCTGGGCCAGCCCGGGCCCGCCCGATGATGACCCTTAACTGCAGGCATTTTAAATTTGCGATTTAAGAGGGTTATGGCTTTGTGGCGGTATCGACCGGAGGTCTGTGGCCCCTTTTCAGTAATACAACCCAGCAATCGGAAAAGAAATAAGGTTGGCAGGGTTAAAGTTGGCGGCTCTCACAATAAGGCTTCGAACAAACCTATTGGGATTAAGCGGAAAAGGGAGAAAGCCATTGAAGATAGCTATCTCGACCCTCATACCTTCCGTTGCCCTTAACACTGTGTTTTACATTGACTAACTTGTGTTTGTGTGCCTTTATCTTCTTTGCAGGTGTTGTTCATTTAGTTGGCGTTGAGGGCATGTTTGTGCTTAATGTCGTCCTTGTGAGGTGTTTTGTTTGGTTCTTTTTCTGATCTGATGGTTTGTGTTTTCTTGTTGGGTTGTGTTTGTTTGCTTGTATTTGGGGATGTGTGGGTGTTTGATTTTGTGGGTTTGTACTGACTTTGTCATCGGGGCCACCTAGTAAAATGTGAAGTCTTCTCATATTTTGTCTGTCATCGCCTTTGTAATCATCTGATTTATTAATGGATATCTTATGTTTCTTGGTTAATAAAAAAACAAAAAAATGCCTCGATTTTTCGTTTAAATTTTTCTTCAAGATATATTCTATTTGAATAGTGCTTAACCATCACATTATCTTCAACATAAAAGAGAGGAGTTATTGATAGATTTAAGAAGAGAAAGAAAAATAAGAAATAATGTAAAAGGAGTCTCGTTTGACTTACATTTTATGGTTATATAGTAATTATAGTTCTGTAACCATATAGTAATAGTTTCAAGGCAAAAATTCAATGAATTGAGTCTTGCTTGTAAGTAGTAATTAATTATTTAGTGGTCTTGCGACATCACTACGTGGCGCCCTAACACCCTTCTCCATCATGTTTTTTTATTAGTCTTCATCATCACATATTTAAGTGGAACTCATATATTTAGTTTTAAGTTCTACATAAATATGAGCAGGAGAATGGCGTTATGACACCATGTAGTCGCACCCAAGAGCACTGAATATTTTTTCGAAATACTAATGAAATTTATAATATATTTTTCTACAAATGCAAAAAATAAAATAAAAAACACAAAAGTGGGGCGCTCAATAATTTTTTTCAATATACTAATGAAACTTCTTATACTCCATATTTTTCTACAAATGCAAAAAAATAATAAAATTCGTGAGGGCCTGTGACTGGTCTTTAAGTGGTTCCGCCTAGTAATAGTACTACATTAAGTGTTACTTTGGTCTTAATCCATTTCTTCCTAATCTGATTTTATTTCTTACTAAACTTGGGGGAGGAAGTAAACGACCTTACCGTCCGACTAGCACCTAACAATTTTTAGAATATTGGTTAAATCTATCTTATACACTTATTTTTAATGCAATTCAAATCCATGGGATGGAATTGATCAAGTTAGCTAACTTCCACAACAGCAACGCTACATACAAAATCAAAAAATGCAAATACAGTACATGTTAAGAAAAATATATTCCGCTCATAAAATTGGGTATTTCAATTTCGATCACACGGCAACTTTCTTCATACTTATTCACGTGTGCTTTCTCCATCGACTTCTATAAATACAAGTGAGTCTTTTACAACCCATAAAAAAGGACCATCATCCTCAGAATTGCAGCAATACGACAGGTTCACAAGGAACTTAAATGAGATCATTGAAACGACATTTTTCGACACGGTTGCTTTCTTGTCACACAAGCCATCTTGGCACATCGGCAACGTGCAGATAATAGTAACTCTGGCACAAATCCCACTGGTAGAAGTGTATCTCTCATGCTTATTGTTCGGGCAATTGAAGTGGATAAATTATCTGATCAAGACGCCAGATGCCTAGCTGCTTAACTATGAAAAGCAGTGGATAAATTATCTGATCACGACGCCAGATGCCTAGCTGCTTAACTATGAAAAGCAGAGGGCACCTGAAATACTCAACCAAGCTGATATATACTCCGCTACAATGAACATATGATAGAACCTACAATAGGATCTTTTCCTGCAACAGAATAAAATGAAGGGCTCAAATAAGTACCAATGTATCCAAAAATAACTTCCAATAATAAAAACAAAGTGCTGGGTAAAAGCTGCATTGACAGTAGTAATAAGACACGATTGGGGGTAATTATATTCAGTGGTCCGACTCCGAGTCTCCAAGACAACCAACAAGGAAAGCTAAGTTGCCAAAGCTTTGATTTTTTAAAGTTCCATAAGAATATTATTCACCCAGTGTTGAGTTACAAGAAATTTCTATAATTGCTACCAGTTGCACTCCTCTTCTAAATTTCAATGATCATATAATTCTATGTTATGCTTTCTTTTTCATATTCCTTAAATTTTTGTAAAAAAGCAAGGAAAATCTCCCACTAATTCCGAATTAATTCTCTATAGGCTTATAGTAAATCAACATGGTCTTTAATTGAAAGGGATAGTATAACAGATGTAACCGCCATATGGAAGCTAGGACAATTAATACAATAATATAATGCTTAACGAGGCACGAGAAAACCTTATCATCAACATGAATATTAACTAATAAAAAACTTAAAACCAAAATCACCAACATAGATGGTAAAGTCAAGCTTCGCCAAGTCCATCTAATAGAGTCCAGCTGAGTGCAGCCAAAAAACTCGATATACTCCACCCAAGTTACCCGATATGAGCAAACATGGTTGTTAAAACTTCTACTTCCCAACTAATCAAGATTCCAAAACAAAAAGAGATGGTTCTACATGTCTCCAACATAGTACTTAAAACTTGCATTTCCCAACTAATCAAGATTCCAAAAAAAGAAGAGAGGGTTCTAAATGTTTGAGACTGGCTTTTCAACGTAAAACAAAGCTATTGAGCACATGCAAGGCGCGCGCGCGCGCACGAGAGAGAGAGAGAGAGAGAGAGAGAGAGAGAGAGACCGTTTGTGGCCTAAAGGAAGTTCCTCTGGAAGGATCCGGAAGAAAATCTGGAAGACAGACCCTGAGACATATTTTCAGCATCCAATTTTACTGACTGCCGTCCAGCTGTCAAATCCTTCTCACGATCCCAAGGCTTCCAGGGATGTTGACCCTCCCACTCCTCTTTCGCTCGCTCCTGCTTTGATTTTCTTTTAGAACTACTCCGCGCAGTCTCTTGGTGCTTTTCTACCAAAGACTTTGATCGCTTCTTTTTGTTATATTCGTCCACCAATGCTGCATCCGAAGTTGTCTCATTCTTTTCTTGTTGCTTAGAAGCTAGTGCTGCAGCCTCATTATACGCTTCTAAATAACTGCCATGGGAAAATTAATGAGTTCCCACAATCATAAATGTCGCTCATGCTATGTTTGGATCACGATTTCTGTGGAGGGATATATTAAGGCAAAGAAAAAAAAAGATGAAGGAAAACATAGGGGGAGAAAAGAAGAAGAGCATATTACCATTTCCTCTTCCCTAGATAAACCCTAGATAAATCGCTTCATAAATCATCAATCCAAACAAAGTAAACCATGCAACCTATCACATACTGAACCTATCACATACTTCATTTTTGCCTTCTGAGCTTTTTCTGAAGGGGTATCTGTCCACATACTGGTATCACCGCGTCCATCTTTAGAGGTCCTGCTGAACTTCGTTGTTTGAGTAGTTACACCAGGCTGACGAAAAGAATTTAAAATAAAAGCAACTCAAGTAAGCAACATCAGTTCAAAAAAAAGAAAAATGAAAAAGTAAGCAACATGTTCTAATGCCCAGGGAAAAGCATATCACAAGAAAGACGGCCTTACCTTTCTTTCTGGAGGTAATGTTGTCATCCATTCTTCTCTTTTTGGTCCCACTTTCACATCCATCTCTGCCAAGAGGACATCATCGCCCTCCATGGATATACCTGAAAAAGAAACAGTTTTCCAAACATCATGTCCAATGGAGCTTTAGCATTCTAATACAATACTAACAAGCACCTTTGTAATCTGAAAATAATTGGGTCCATTGGGAAGCGTGAAATGTAAACTTTCATCTTAAGATCTGCAGCAAAGTTAGTTGTAATGTCCCCCAAAGATACCAGGCAGCACTGATGAACATTCAGATAGCTTTACACAATTACTGAGCACGATAAATATATAGTACCAAGATCTATGCAGTTTGCAATCAACAGAAGCAAGATATAGCACTTTTAATAAAGCCTATCTTTGTCATATGAGATTGTTTCTGCACATCCCACTTTCGTATCACAAAAAGGAAGCCAAAAAGTGAATATAGCCAATCCTTGTGACCCAGAAAGAGGGAGGAAAAGAAATTACACAACTCGATAGAGCATCAGAAGGTGCCAATCGACAACAACCATCCACTGGAGCAAGCTACAGTGGCCTATTTAACCCTCACTAAAGAAGCTGGACAATTCTAATTGGTGAGTGTGTTTGTGTCAATATATCAGAGGAGTGAGGTTGTTCATTCCTCCTTTTCAGCTCTCTTGTCCAAATAAATGATTCCTTCAATGTCAAACCTTACAGATTACTGCCTCACCCTGGAACGGATCTTCATAACTTGTATCAACATATCCTGTTTTACCATGTGTCATACTGTGTTTACCACCAATCCCTAGAGCGATCAGGGGATACAGTAATGTTACCCTATATAAATCATCTGTTCCAGATCTAGGTTCTATTGTTGGGTATATTTGCAGTTGGAATAGCAAAACCCTAGGCTTGTATGGAAAGAACAAGATGCTGCAGTGAAGAACGACTTTCTCTTTACACTTGGTGTGTTCAATTACAGTTCCCAATAAGTGTTTTTACAACAATGATGGCTGTACGGCTGTACCCTTTTCAAATTTAAAGTGTGTTGATAGCCAAAGGAAAGGAATCGGATGAGGTCGAAACAAAAACCAAAGATATTTACGATAGGGAAAAGGAATCTATTTATTTAAAAACTTCAACTTTCAACTTAAATATGCCTCTTAGTTAATTTCAGGAGTTGATAAATAGATTTGATTGGATTAAGGTTGTTGCTCTCGTGTCGTTATTCTCTAAATTCTTTTTCTTTTTTGAATCTTCTCCTCTCTTTTGGCCTTTTTCGGCCCAATTCGCTAGGTTTTATGGCTATTGAAATAATTGAATACTTGAATGAATTTTTCTCATACCCACGTGCACCAATTGATATGAGCCTTAGACAGAAAAAAATGAATGGCTTCGACAATAGCATGACTGCTGCCAAGATTGGACCTCTTTCGATGAAAACCCTTAAAGCACTTAAGAATAAGATCAGATCTGGACGCCGTAGGAAAACGTAAATTTGATGTCAGTCAGTCCCTCCAAACTCTTTTCTGGTGTCGAGTATTCACTTAGACAAGAAGATTCTAGTGTCTCGAAGTACCTAGTTTTCGATCACTGCAGGCTCTTTAGGATCATCTTCCTGAGGTAATAATTCCTCATTCGCATGCTATCTTTGTGGCGAATGTGCTTTCACCAATTTGAGCTTTATTTCATGAAGTACTTCTACTTTACTACTCTACAGAGGGGAGTTTTCAGAGCTGAGGAGAAATAATGAGGGACAAAAAGGAACCAAATGAGCTGCAAGATTGAAGATATTTGGATACCGATTTGAAATCTATCTATTTAAGAATGTATAGTTTTGAAGTTTATTTGATGTAGGAATCTTACTTAATTTAGGGCGTTGATTATGCTCAATTGCAAGTTTAGTGACACCAGAAGTGCGTACGAAGAAAGAGTGATGATTCAAGACCAGGAGATACCAAAGGTGATCATTTTAAGTATTTAGGCTATATTATTAGTCAAGATGGAGAGATTGCAGATGATGTGACCCATAGGATCCAAGTGAGGTGGCTCAAGTGGGGAAGTGCTACTGGTGTACTGTGTGACAAGAGGGTACCCACAAAATTGAAGGGGAAATTCTATAGAACTGTCATAAGACCAGCGATGCTTTACAGGACAGAATGCTGGCCTAAGAAACAGCAGGTGAACAAGATAAGTGTAGTGGAAATGAGAATATTGAGGTGGATGTGTGGTAAGACTAGACGAGATAGGATTAGAAATGAAAAAGTCTGTGAGATGGTAGGTGTAGTACCTATAGAGGAGAAGTTGAGGGAAAATAGGCTTAGGTGGTTTGGGCATGTCTATCGTAGACCAGCGGATGCAATAGTTAAGAGAGCGGATAGGATAGCTTTGCATAGCAACGCTCCGGGGAGGGGAAGACCCAAATTGACATTAGATGCGGTAGTGCGCAAGGATTTGAGTCTACTAGGGCTAAGTGAGCAAGTAGCACTTGACAGAGCTCAATGGAGGAAAAGGATTCATGTAGCTGACCCCAATTGATTTGGGACATAAGGCTCAGTTTGGTTTGGTTTAGTTGATTATGCTCAGGATTGTTTTCATATTATTCGATGATTTCCCTAGTTTGGACAACGCCTATCTAAGAGGGTTGGATGTCATCATTCTGATTGGACTGGGATTACAAAATTGGTACAGATAGAATTGCTTGGGTTAGTAATTGTTCAATCTATTAGTGACTAGAATTTATTTTCCTTTGGTGGCACACTATTTCTTTCATTCATCTACCTTTTAGTAGCTTTGTTCTCTTCTTGTTGTTCGTTCGGCATCAATTGGATTACTCATGACATTGATGCACAAGGAAGCTATGGGCTCCTGCAAGACGCCAGTGATTGTGCAAAGGTGACTGTAAAAAGCAATGCTTAAATAAAGAAGCATGGAAGTACAATAAGCAAATCCACACATCACAAATGCAAAGAATGCTTTGCATGAACCTAGTGACACTAAACAGTAGGCAAGTACCGAAATCACGAGCCCTTATCTTAGTTACTTTGCGGAGTGGTTCCGCCTCTATTTAAAAAAAAAAATCAAGTAGTCCACAGCAATGCAAGCACCACTATCTACGATACCAACAACAGCACATATGATGAAGTTCAACACCCCCATTCCACCTCCTCAACACATGGAAACTCGTCAAATGATTTCTTTTCCCTAATATTCAGACAAATAACTTAACAAGTAATACTTCCTGAATCTTGACAGTTATTATCAGGAATGCAGTTCTTTTTGAAGTAGAAAATAAAAGAATCCAACCTTGCAAGCGTCTCCACTGTGCAGCCTCGCGCATTGCCTTTAACTCTGCCTGCAAAAGTGGAAAAATATACGAGTGACATTGACCGTTAAAAACTAACAATGATTGAGCCAATCATTGGGAAAATATTTACCTTGAACTCTTCTTGTTCCTCCTTGACTCGGATTTTCTCATCTAGTGCTTTTCTCTATAAAGACCAATAAGTAGGAAACAAATTCAAAGACTAATTTAGTGGTTGAGTAAAATTTATATGGTACAGAATGGAGAATCCTCCAGGTTATAAAGCCATTAGAGAAAGAATGTTGTGAAGTCTCAAAGATGGCCATAAAATAAAAAAAAATAAAAAACTATACCAATCATAAGCTTTATACCATTCAAATGCAAAAAGTGAAGTAACGGAGCAAATTATGTGAAGTTATGGACTAAAAAGGGATAGCAATCAACCTCTTTTTGGAAGATAGCATTACCTGCCCGGCGCCCGCCCTAATTGTTACGAGGCAAGGCTTCGGGTTCATCAAAACATGAGGAGCTAGGAGTTTCAATTTGTTGGATAGCTTTGCATGCGTTAGATCCATTTTCTAACAAGTTAAGCTTTGAGTTGACTTGATGGTAAACAATTTATCTTGGTATCAAGATTGTTAGATAATCCAACTCAAAATCAATTGACAATCAGTGGAGAGACTACATAGATTCATTCATTAGTTTTGGTGGAGGTGATAATTAATTTTTCAGACAAGCTCCAACTCTCCCTCTCGAAAATTTGACTCCCGCTAGCATGAGGAGAGGTAAACAAAGGATTCAAAACATAAAGATTACAATGAAACAGAATGCACTTATGGCACAAACGAAAGGGGCAACAATCTAGAATGTTTTGCACATAACTCTCCAAAGCCTAGACTTATACTATGTCAAAAGTCCAGCTCAAAACCAATTGGCAATGTGCAGGAGGTCGATAGACTCATATACTAATTTTGAAGAAAATAATTAACTAACATGGGACCAGCTCTAATACCGACAATAAATCATGTGCTTGGAGTCTTGGGACCTAACTGCCTAACCTAGAATTACAATACTTGAATGAGGGGGTTGGCCCGCATACGTAAGAAAACTTGACGACACATGAGGGGGCATGTTGCAGATATACATAATACAATGACCCTCTCCCCCTCTAGCAACTTAAGCTTTGGTGGCTTTAGGGGCACGTGGTGATCTTAACTTCATCTCAACATTAGTTCAACCAACAAAGGTAGAACTTGAAAAAATCAGTCAGTTGCAAGAGTATTATCAGTCCCTTTCTTTATCCTTCGCTATACACCTAAACCTATAACTGCACTCATAAACTCCATCGTGCAAATAGATTTCAAAAAAATTGTCTACCAGTTCAAAAAAAAAAAAAGATTTCAAAAAAAGGCTAGAACTCCATACACTAACCACATATGTTGGCCTTGTACACATATGTATACATAATGTACATCTGTATACGTATCTATCATCGACATACAAGGTTACAAAATGTAAAAAGGCATCAAAATAGTACTTATAAGCCTTGAAATTTGGACATCATGAACCACACACCTTTTCCGGATCTTGTAAATCTTTAAAAGCTTTATTCAGTTTGATAAATGCTTGGTGGGCTTGAGGATGAGGACATTTGTCAGGGTGCACCATTAGAGAGAGCTTCCAGTACCTAAAGCCAGTGAAACAGAAAGAAATAAGATGAAGAGACATGTTAAGCAATACAAAACCACCAATGTAGACAAATGGTCAATCAAATTTGTTGGACGGCCCTGGGTAGAACTCAATCCCAAAAGCTAGCTATTGAAGTGAGGGTGCCCTCAAGCTTATATACTTCATATTACTTTGGTACCCAGGCGATATGCTCGCTTCACACCCTTCCTTGCGTGCAACTTGCTTACTCGTATTACCGACCGCGTGTAGGCCAGATACACACACCCTACCCATCTCTGGTACTTAGCTTTGATACCATGTTACACAGTCTTGTGTAGAACTCAACCCCAAAAGCTAGCTATTGATGTGAGGGTGCCCTTATATACTTCGTATTACTTTGTTACTCAGGCATTGTGGGACTTCGCTTCACAAAATTAAGGGCAAATATGACCCCCCAAAAAAGAAGAAGCAAAGTGCAATTGGTTTGAAGAATTCAGATACACATCCTTAGCTCAACTTTACACTTATAAACAACATCAGTTAGCTCTTAAGTCACAAGCAAACATAATTGCCCAAAAATTTAAAGAAAGTACACATGATTCTTTTGAGGATCAATATCTAGTAGTAGCAGGAGCAAATAGTAGAGAAATGCCCAAATCTCAAATCTATCGATTTAAAATCGGCAAGTAAAATATTATATCTATACTACCAAGGAACTGATTAAGTATTTACTACATCCCAAAAAAACTGAATATATAGTAAAGCAAGGGTGTGATCAACTCTTCACATGCCATAAATCTCCTGATACACAAAGACTGAATTGAAGAATACGGATATGCCTAGTGGGTAAGCAGATAAGTACAACTCCATCAATATATGTTGATCATACAGAACTCATAATATATGTTAAACATAATGGGAAAAGGTACGAAATGTTGTTTGCCTAGGCCTACTTTAGAACTTCTACAAACTGGCTAAAAAATAAGTTGGTATGGCCATGTAAAGTTGACAGTTGAGCTCACACACACACACACACACACACACAGAGAGAGAGAGAGAGAGAGAGAGAGAAGGTTACGAAAACCCTCGGTGGTGAAATATGCAAGGGCACAAGGATCAGCAGCATTAGTTCATGGTCACAAAACATATTGCCCGTGTTTCAGAATCTTTATGTGGGCATTTTTGATGGACCGAAGCGTCTCTGAAACACAATGGCAGGGGAAATTTTTGCATTGTTGCTGATGAGGATTTGGCTATGGCCAAACCACCCAACCGCAATGGTGAACTAGGATAATTTACATAACATATGGAAACTACCTGCTAACTATGCATATTGCACATACAGAAATAAAAGTCAATATTTTATACTGCACATACAGCAATAAAACTCAATATTTTATAGACAATACGTTCAGCTTTCAATTAACTATCAGAAACTTCACCTTTTCTTTGTGTTGTCAGATGACATATTCCTGTTCACTCCTAGAACATCATATGGACTATCAACCTCAGCTCCAAGTATTCTTGTAACCTGCCAGATACATTCAGCAAGTTCAATAGTATGCATTCACAACCAACTATGGATGAAGTATTCTTTTACATTCAACAATGTAAAAACTAATGCCACTAATAAATTCTCTGATTGTCATATCTCCCAACAGGTACAAAGCACAAGTACTTCTAAAACCCCACCATACTGCTAACCAAAGTTTTTAAAGGCGAAAGCGCAAGGCAACGCTTTTCACCTCTCATGAGGCGAGGCTTGCGAAGTTGAGGCGTAAGCCTTGAGTTTTAATTTTCAGTTTAATAAATATTTATAACAGTACAAAAATATATGGAAAAGAGAAGTGCTAAATAAAATTTATAAAAACTACTTTAAATCTAGAAATATACATATGTTAATACACGAATGTTATTAAAGTTCAGTCTCTCTTACAAGCAAAAGCTAATTGGCATGGTACTACTAACTACGTACCGCGTACACAAAACACTTGGCTGAGATTTTTCCGTATGATATATCAAGCCATACCCAATACATCGCTGAAGCTAACTTGATAAAACTTCATTTTTCTATGCTTAGCATGTTTATAGAATAAAGATTTCGGTCTATTGGTTCTCTAGTATAATGGCTTTAAGAGTTGGGTCCCATTACTTCTTCCTAACTTTTTATTAGAATTTCTGTCCTCAGAAAAGTCCCAAAATGAGGGCCATTCCAGCTAAATGTTTTAGGGCTTCTGGATTAACTTTCCTGGAAAAAGGAAGCGTCAGACCCATCTCCATCAACTACCATTCTTCCTAGAGAAGCCAAAATGAGGAGTCGAATAATTTAGGGAGAATGATTTGTCTTTAACATAAAGAGAAAATGGGTCCAAAAATACCTTAAAGACAACACTACCAAAAAAGGTTAGGAAGAACAACCCCTTTCATTGGCACCTTGAGGTTGCGTTAAACGGTTATTTGATGTTGGATTCTGAATTGCCCAAGTTATTTAATTATTTACTTTATTTGACATGTAATTATATGTAAAATACATTGCTACATGAGTATAAAAATATATTTTTGAACAGATCTTGCGAAAGTGGGTTTTTATGATCTGATAAAAAATCAAACTCATTTAAATGTTCCTGCTATTCTATATTTCCTTGAAAAGGGTGCTCAACCTACAGAAACGGTTCAGGATATTTTGAAAAAGGCTTTATGTATGTTCCAAGGGTTGGGCTGTTCGCCCATTAAAGCCGTACGTGAGCTGGGTTCAGAACGTCGTGAGATGGTTCGGTCCCTATCCGGTGTGGGCGTTCGAGATTATAGCCCTATCCTAGCCATACTCATATCCTACATATTTAAGTCTCGCCGTACTGCCATACTCGTATTGTACCCATATTTGTCAAAGGCAAGCCAAGACTGAGGCGCAGGGCTAGCACCTTGACTGAGCGCAGGCGAGGCGCCTTCAATGAAGCGCAACCAAGGCGAGCGAGGCGCAAAGGCGAGAAAAAGGGGCGCCTCTTTCATTTTTAACTATAGCCGTAGGTTTAAAGCTAGGTTAGAGTCGTTAGACTATTACCTTCACTCTTTCACTTCAGTCGATCATAAACACAAGTATTTGAGCGACATCTCCAGTCGACCTTCTCTCTCTTTTCTCTCGATCATCTCTCAGTCAATCATGAACACATCTTCAACAACCGATGTTCTCTTTTCACATCTTCAACAATCGATTTTCTCTAAATATATATACATAAATTTGACCAGTTTTATGAGAACAGAAAATCAATGTGAAGAATCTGTTTTGTAAAAGATTATTACATAGTGTTTATTATTTGAAGTATTGGTGTATGCTATTTTCCCTATTTCTTTTGCATAGATACGCCTGGCTTCAAAAAGGCATGCTTACAAGCATGCCCCAACAGAACTTTGGGCGTCGGTGTGCCTCTCGCCCTAAACAAATATGCTCGTACCCGTAATCGTGCTTCTTAGAACAATAGGAGCATCATTTACACGCCTTGATCTCTATTTATGAATACAATACATCTCAAGGAATTGTTTGGAGTTTCCTGCAAAATTTCATGCGATGGAGGTTGAACATTCAAGCGTGACAATCCAATAGCCATGCTCTAATTAGATTCCTTTTCAGCCTGCTACTCCCGTTTCAAGACCATTACATACAAAGACCTCATGCTAACAAAAAAAGACTTGGAAAAATGTCTTTGCTCAAGAACTATACAGATAATCAAGGTCCATAACATGCACTCAAAAAGATATCACTGAAATCCACTTACGAACCCACCTTCTTTATCCCATACTATCAAGCATATAATTTCCAACAGATACAAACGATAAAAGTAAATAATGATGCAGAACATTAGCACCATTCATGCATGATTAAAAAAGCGAGAAAGAAAAAATCGCTTTAAACCAAAACTCGAAAGTAAAATCCTCCATAGTTAGAAGTCCCATTTAGACAATAGCGACATAACCAAACCATAAAAAAAAAAAAAAAAAAAAAAAAGTATTGTCAATCTAGATAAAAAGTTCGGTCGAGAAATAAATTGATAGAAAGAGAGCATAGAAAATTGAGTTATACCTCTTCAAAACGTTCAGCCTCATTTGCTGACTCAGCTTCTGTAACCACAGCAGGTGGTGGAGGTCCTATGAACACTTCATTGTCTTCCTCCACCTCAGCCTCTCTAGGTCAATCATAAGTATAGTCACATCAGTTAGACTTTCCAACTATCCAACAAAGCGACAATTGCAGGGTAACTGAAATCCTGATCTTCAGGTAGCATGTGAACAGTCCAGCAATACTGAATAAATAAAGCATATATTTTGTCTTCTGAATCTTCTCAGACAATACCTCAACTCAGCCTCGGCTTCAGTTAACTTGGCTGCAGCAGCAAGTAGCTGAGCAGAAGGCATTTCAGGGCCAATCACCCTGCAACAGCAAACAATTGTGCAGTAAACAGATGTCATCAGAAATAAGTAGCAAAAGCAGAACAGAACCTAATGCATCCACAAATGAAGGAGCGTGATGCAGTTGTAACGACATTTAAACCAAACAAAGCATTATTTTGTAAAACAAAATTAAAACAAAACGAAGAGGAACATACTGTTTTATACCCAAACTAGCAGCCAATAAAAATGCGGCGCGTGGAGAAAAGTTGGTAAAGAAGGGAGCAAAGGACATGGAATTTGCTTCACTAAGGTGTCGAGACAGAGGGAATATGTGACAGGTAGTTGTAGCCTTCTTTTGGCAAATGGGACACATGGCAACAATACTTGATTACAATCTTCTCGGTGAATGCAAACATATGGTTTCCTGAAGTGGATCTCTTTCAAAAATAAAGTATGAGGACACATGGCAGCCATTGGTGCAATTATGGAGTTAGTGGCATCAAATTGCTTTTTTTTTTTGTTCTATACATGAAATGGATGCAAACAATGGGGAAGTGGGCTACTGCTATTCAAATCCAAGGACAATACAGGTTTTAAGCCTCGTTGGAACCCTAAGGTGACAATCAAATTATTTGACTCGTACTTCAACAAACGGGACAATAAGCATACATTGTGATAGCATCAAAGTTCAATCTGCCAATAATTTAACATGAAGTTACTTTAATGGAATAACTAACAAAAATGTGATGTTGTTCCCTAAGGGAGCGCCTAGAATTTAAGAAGGTCCACGGCATTCATTCTGCAAAGCATTTTTACAACACCCCAGAACTACGGTCCTCACTACACAGAGAAAAAGATTTTCGCCATATATATCGAGAGGGAATCCTAGTTGAAATTACCCCCACTCCTATCTTCAAGAGACTGTTAAAAATCATCTTATATCAAATAGGAATCCACTGTTGACTGCAGCCCCATGAGACTGCAGCAGTGCAGCCCCATGAGCGCTACAACAGACACTAAGGTCACACTTACCATTTGAGAAAGGTGCAGTGCAAGTAAAACAATTAATGATTCCCATAGCCCTAAATATAACAACAAACAAAAAGATAAATTTGGATAGGTACCTCAAAAGGCAAATTATAATTGTATGGTGAGTTTGAGTTCACTCGAATCCAACAGGCCATAATTCGCTTGCTCCCAAACGTATTCACCAAAGAAATCTTAAATGCAAATGCACTCTCAAACTCACAAGTCACCTATGGTCAGGGAGACTCCTTGTGAGAGAAAGAGAGGGAGAGCAGCCAATTGGACTTCTAGCTCTTATGAGAGTCCTCATAGTTATAGACCCAATCGTACCATATCTCATAAGCATAGATCTGCTTTATCATACAAGGATTATGTTATATCATAACTCACTCGTGCCTTTTCTCATAAAGAAATACTATATATCACAATTAACTCTTAATTACATTAGTCTTCTTAATTAGCTTATTAAGTTAAGCCTCAGACTAATTCTTAGTTATTAACTAGGGTTAGCTACCGAGTTTCCTGTTTTTAGCACCAATTGCTACAAGCCAATTTTCCATAAAAAAAACCTGAGTTGCTAAAAGCCAAAATGTTTCCCATTAGCTAAAAGCTAAGTTGCTAAAAACCAATTTTCTCTCACATACTCATTTTGCTAAAAGCCATTAGCAAATGGCCAAATGGGAGTTGGGGGTGCTAAACGGGAAACTCACCAACGTATGGATTTAAACATCTACATATTGAACTTGACCTTATAGGTTCACATTGTCTGGGTTGTACCAACTTCAAATAAACTCAACTCTAAGACTCCTAATTCACCCATGGAACTTAATCCTTCGGCTTCTACAAGTCATAGGGAAACCTATCAAAATATCTAGGTCAATTCACGTGATATGAACATACCAAGTGAACCATTTCATTGTGATGCAGGACGGTTTTAGGATGCTGAGTATTATCGCCTACAATAGGGAATCATGGTGGTTTTTGGTGGGAATAGCAATAGAGGTAAGTGTGCAAAGAAGAAGAAAGAGAAGAATAGAGGAAGATGAAGAGAGAGAGAAAAAGAGATAGATGTGCTTCACTCTCGCAAGGGTTGAGCAGTTTCTGCAAGGAAGGATCGCAACCCTTTCCCCAATGGGAAAGGACCGCATCCCAAACCCCAATTACAATGGCCTCAGTCTTGTAAAACTCAATTCGTTAATCAACTCTTATTCCAAAATGAAAGATTACATCCCAATTTGTAACACATGGAAAAGAGCCTTCTAATTCCTAGAGGTCTAGATGAAATGAACCTAATTAATGAATACATTGAATAAGCTATTTGAATGAACCTGCATACATTGGACCTACTAACAATTAGATGCAATGAACTAGAAATGTGTTTAATGTATCTAGATGAATATAAATGCAAGTACTAGATTCATGATGACCCTTGAACTACCAACTACCATGGATGGCCCTTGAATGACCAATCCTTGAACGACCCATGCTGCCATTTGATTAGGATCGTTGCAATTACCCAAATTCATGTCCTCATCACATTGCTAGTTGTTGTGCTATTTAATCATTCCTTCATGCACCCCTCACAAATGTTAGCTGGATAACTAACCCAAAATTGTTAACTTAGTCAAACCCAATATCTATTTTCTCCATTTCAAAGCTACAAAAAAACCCTTCATGTGCTTAACAGTAACTGCCATGTGATTGCCACTCCAATAACTAAGCCCAAAACTTATATACATGAGGTAAGGTAGTGACAATCCTTAACATTATTAATCATTCCAAAATGGTTTAACAAAGACAAAATCAACAATTTGCCCTGCATCCAGCATTCGTTTTAGGCACCAGTACTAGTGGTCAATAATAGCACTCATGTACTTTCCTGATTCAAGCAGTAAACCCTATTTAATCTCTTAGAATTCACTAATCAGCACAGGTTGTAAACCTTATGCAAAAACAAAACAAAAACAAAAAACAAATGAAAGGAAACAACACTAAAATAGAAACCAAATCACGGACTGTTCAAACATCACCTACCAAGAAACTGTGAATGCGAATAGAATGGTAAAAATTACTGCTGTTCATTTTAAAGGACAGTATTTTCTGTCTTTTTTTTATTAAGAGTCGTAACACAACAAAAGATTTCATGCATAAGAAATTTATCCAAAACAGCATATCAGATCATTGACCTCTTCTGGCATTTGTACGATGAACTGCATGCCACTTGTAATAGTTGTCTAATAACTAAGGCAACAATTGTATATTATTTGAGCAAATCATGCAAAAAAGGATGCCAATGACATGATTACCTCCTTCTAGGAGCATCAGCAGTCTCGTTTGGATGTGGCATTGCCGTATTATGATCTGCCTCTTGCCTATGTTCTTCATCCGGTGCTGCTGAATGTATATTGTTAGGTGATACTGAATAATCTGATTGCTGCTGTCTGGATTTCGTTTGAGAGTGAATAATAGGCCCAACAATCTCCAAAGTAGGACAAACATTTGGAGGTAGTAGAAAAATTTGATTTCCATTTTCCATAAGATTTAATGACTGGAAGAGCTTCTTCAGATGCTTTACCAAAGACTTTTGAGATAATCCACTTATGTCAACAGCTTGTCCGTCATCAATCATTTGCAGAAGCTAAGCCAAAAAATGTCATTTCCAAGAAAGCATAATTGATGTAACAATAATAAAAACCAAGTCCTACTTAACAAAGATGAAAGCAACTCCATGAGTTACATAGATACAATGCATGGACATTAAAAAAATGCAAAGAAACATATTATCCCTGTCCTTGACAATCCCGTATTCGCATACCCAATAGATTGGTAATTCCCTAAAGGATATCTACTAGAAATTCATTCCATTATGCAGTTCGCTAGTAATGTCAAGTGGTGGTATAGTTATCGAATGACTGGGTATATGAGATTTTGAATGCCAAATTGATAAAACTTGAAAAATTAACACTTGGGAAACATCAACTAGTGTGCTGGAAGGGTACTAATTATGTATGGGTTTCATATTAAGTAACAAACCAACTTCATAGACTCGCCCAAGGTTGTCAGATTGCGAATAGAATCGAGAATCGGATTGACCCTTTTCCGCGTCGTGAATTGAATCGAGCCGATCCAAATAAAAAAAAATTGCATTGGAAAATGCATCTATGCACCTACAGAATAAAGATACATTGAAAATTTAAAAAATATAAGCTTAAATCGGTATTGAAGTTTAGCTTCGATTATTAATTGATGATCACGTGGTAAAATAGGCAATAGGCGGTGGTCCAACGCCTAAATTAGTTCGGTGATTTTTAGAACACTGCTCTAGATGCGCGCGCCATGGGTGCACGAAAAAACATCCACATGTTGCAAAGACAAATATACCAATTCAGAAAATATAGGAGTTGAGGGAGGACTCAATTTCATCTTCACCTTGATAAGAAAAGAAGTCAAAGTCAAATAAAACCAGACACCATGTGTCAACAAGCCATGCGTTGCATTCGAGTACTACTGCCTAATGAAAATGGGAATAACCGGTCCTCCTCTCTTTGAAACAAGGGGCGTTTACAAATCGGAGTTCTATTAATTCTCTGAGGGTGGTACGACCATAAGTTCGATTCCATTGCTTTCGGTTCTGGCTATATAATTAACCAGTAGTTGGCCTAATGCATTATCAGAAAACTTTATAGATTTCCCAATTGACGTTACTTATGCAACATAAACACACATAGACGCTCATACAACTATATCTAATGGAGAATCAGAAGTACCTGCTCTAAATCTGCAGCTACGCCAGGGAACTCCTTCAATATAAACCTAACTACGCCTTCCGGCTCAACCCGAGACTTCGAATCGCTATCTCCGTCGGTCTCCATATCCGATACTTTTCTCTTTCCCTCTCGCCGCGATGCCCTGTGCTTTCTCTCTCTATCCCTTCTCTCCCTCTTCTTATTCTTCTTCCTGTCTCTTTCTCTCCTCTTGTCGTCCTTCTCTCTCCTCGAACTGCTATCGCTCCTACGCTTGTCCTCTCGTCGCCGCGAGTGACTGCGTTTGTGTCGCTTTGAAGAAGGCTCGGGATCGGAGGAGGAGGGGGAACCGGAGGAAGTAGACGATGAGGGAGTTGTTGAGTCTTCCCGGTGTTTCTTTTTTTTGCTTCTATTGGAACGTTCCTCCATTGTCCAGAGAGAGAGAGAGATTGGTATCTGCTACAAATGGAGATTGAGATTATAGACTACCCACAAGAATTCTATCACGAATTCGCCACTGCCTACAGAGATCAGTATTCTACGGGTTATAAAACCCTATAGATAGAACTGAATGGAGATCCCTACAGAGATCAATAATCTCCAGTTCAAGAAAAGCCCTTCCTCTGAGGCAGAGAGACATACCAGAAATCACCGGCGTCGGAGCAGAGCAGCGGTCGCCGGCGTAGGATTGAAGCAGCGGTCGCCGGTGTCCACGATCTGTTTCTCTTTTGTGCACTAGCTCTCTGGGAGGGAAAAAACGGAGACGGCATCGAGGCCGAGTTTTCTTTAAGGAGGGATTTTTCTGGAAGAAATATTTTCCACGTCATGACACAGGTTCAACCTGTGTCATAACCGAAAACGGCGACGTTGAAGTATTTCTTTTCCACGTCATGACACAGGTTCAACCTGTGTCATACCCCAAAAACGGTGACGTTTGAAATAACATTTAGTTCTAAGAAGTCTTGGGTACTACTACGATTTCTACCTATATTAACCATTATTTAATTAATCCGAGACGTTTTTTTTGTAGAAATTATTATAACGCATATGATGTACGAAAAAATTGTAAATAAAGTATATATTAGTACTTAATCTAAATGAATTTCTATTTCTTAAAATAGATTTGGATACATTGAATCATATCTCATTCTATATCAACAACTCTTATGAGATGTTTAGTACACTTTCTATCTATCTCAATGGTATTTTAATGATCTAAAACATTCATATTATAGAACGCAGAAAAATACACATCATGTAAAAATTTAATATTAATTGAAAAAGTTTTAGTACTTAATATTATTGAATTTATGTTTGTTGAAATAAGTTTGGCTATACTGAATCAAAACCATAATTACCGCCTAGCGCTGTTTCATCAGCGTTACCTGTTTGTTCTTTCTAAAAATCTCTTAACGGCGTTGGATTTGTTCAATTCCGAGGCGACAGAGGGCGGCCACAATCCCCACCGCCGACGAGCTTCGAATCGCGAGTACAGCTTCTCTCTCTCTCTCTCTCGGTGTGGTTTTTATTCTGATAGCTTTCAGTTTGTATGGTCTTTGTTTTCTCTCCATCCTGGACGTTTCTTGTTCAATTCTGAATTTACTAGCTAAATTAGCCATAGATGATGAAGAAATACTATATTTTCTGTGCAAGCTGACTGTGTAGAATCTGAATCCCCATGAATGACTGTCTTCTATTATCTGCAATTTCTGTTTCACTCATTTAGGTGAGCTTTTTCAATCAAATACCCATTTTCATCTCATTTAGGTGATTCCTGTTTTGACGTTGAATGTGGGACTCCTTGAAATTTTCAGGGGAAGAGGCACCGTTGTTTCTACCGGCTTTTGCTTCTTAGCAGTAGAAGTTTCTTTACCATCATCTTTTGATGCTATTATTGCCCTCACCTTATCAGTTTTTGATGCTATTATTGCCCTCACCTTATCATTAATATCATCCCTTACTTTGCTTTAATCTGCTAATGCCGCCATTTAGAATTCTGGAGCAGAATTTGCATCTCACCTTGTTTCCATCTAACTTATTTGCATATTCCCAACAAACATCTTTTTCTCAAACCATTGCCATGAAAAAATCGGCGAATTCGTTATTATAGCTGATTTCTCGCCCTACACTAGAGCACTTTACAAAAGACTATCAAGCAATGACTCCTTTGGTTTGTTTTAGATTACTGGGAGAAATCAATGGTGAATGAAGCACAAACCTCTCGCCATCTCAATGGCGAATGATGCTTTATGGTTTTTGCTTTTGGGATAATTCTGGTGCAACAAACACCCAATTCAAGTGAAAGGACGTTTTTCAAATTATATTCAGTTATATATTTTTATTCCTGAAAGTGTGTTCCTGTAGTGATCTCTGTGGTAATTTGTAGACATCTCAAGCATAAAGAAAAGTGCTGTATGGAAAAGCTACAATGCAACATTGTCGTGGTGAAACTCTCCCACCCAAAAGTTCTGAGTCTAAACTTGGTTGGGTCACCAAAGAAGGGAGCTGAAGCAGCACATCCATCGCAATCTGAACTAAATCAATCATCTGAGAGACAACCTAGAGAAGAGAATAATGCTATGAATTTCATTCGGGGACCTGCCGTGACTCCAAGTAGCAGTCCAGATCTATTTACTGTAACTAAAGTTGGAACTTCATCAGTATCCAGCTCAGATTCTGAGGCCTCACCGTTTTTCCTTTTCTCGAATAAATCTCTAGAAATTGGAACCATTTGGCACTAAAGAAACTCCGGGTCTCAATGATTCAAGTTCCGATATGGACAGGTAAAACTCATCTCCATTCTCATCAAGTTTAAGGTTCCAACGATGGATGGTGGAACAAAGCTCACAGAGATCAAATTCTATTAGGACTCAAACTTCCACAAGGCTTGTTCGGAGAAATTTTCCAGACTTGATCGAGAAGCTCGATTTGGATTACAGGATTACAGACCTGACCTGACCTTGACTTCAGTGGAAATATGAGAGAAGCAGTTTCTCTGTCCAGAAATGCTCCTCTAGGGCCTTCTCCTTTGTGTTCAATATGCCAACACAAGGCACCCGTCTTTGGAAAACCCCAAAGGTGGTTCACCTATGCTGAGCTGGAGCTTCCTACTGGAGGATTTTCACAAGCTAATTTCTTGGCAGAAGGAGGGTTTGGGTTTGTCCACAGAGAAGTCTTATCAGATGGTTGGACAGTTGCTGTCAAGCAACACAAATTGGCAAGTTCTCAGGGGGGTCAAGAATTTTGCTCAGAAGTTGGAAGTTCTTAGTTGTGCTCAGCACCGAAATGTTGTTATGTTGATTTGATTATGTATTGAGGACAAGAGGAGGTTGCTGGTCTACGAATATATACGCAATGGGTCGCTGGGTTCTCATCTATACGGTAATTAATGGGTCCTCAACTCTGAAATGCTTTAGGCTATACCAATGAACGCAAAGTAATGCTTTTATGAGTATACCTCCTCAATGTAGATTCTAAGTGAACTCGTGTTTATATTCTCTGTAAGAAAACTTGTAGTAGTGATCTCACAACTAATTATTGGTAATGTTCTGGTCTTTCTTTGTTTAGCGGTGACTACATGAATTTTGATCTGCTCTTTCCATTGATCGAACCGTCTCTGTTAAGACTCAAGTTACATAGCGATCTTTAGCTAATATAGATGTGACGTGTTGCTACATGAGCTGACCAAACTTCCATCTAATGGGACTTGAGTCTTAACCTTTTTTATTGGTCCTTCAGTCGAAGCATTCATAGTTTTATCCCATTTGATCAGTTTGAGTTAGTCAGATTTATCTAAGCTCATCTCTGATTTGGGTTGTTTCAGGTCATCACCGAGATCCATTAGAATGGTCTGCACGCCAACTATAGCTGTGGGAGCTGCTCGGGGGCTGTGGTATCTTCATGAAGAATGCAGAGTGGGTTGCGTTGTCCGCCGAGACATGCAGCCTAACAACACCCTCATCACCCATGATTTTGAACCACTGGTACAAAAATTTCAGAACCTTCTACTGGCATTTTTGTTTATATTGAGAAAGAGCACCTAAATCATTACCCATGTACCTCTGTTATATAATCAGAAAATTTGGACCTTTTCCAAGTTTACTTCATGTTTTTGCAAAACTTGTTGCATTCTTGAACCTCCTTCACAATCATCTTCCTTCCATGACAACATTGTTTGTATCCTACCAATTTGAGATACTCGAATATGATCTTACAATCCATAAACGAAATGTATTGAATGAGCAGGTAGCTTCTAAAACCGCTGTTCCAATATCAACTCTTGGTCTAAAAATGAGGAATCACAATCGCTGTGTTCACTTCACATTTCCAAAAAAAATCCAAAAAGATTCTTCCCCAATCTCTCATTACTCATATTTCTCTCTCCACTCATTACTCCTCTCTCCAATCATTATTTTCATTTCTCTCTCTATCTCTCTCCAATTATTACACTTCTCTCTAATTATGACTCTTTCCAAAAACCAATCCAAACACTATCTCAAAAATATTTCTCAAAATATTCCTTTCAAAACTTTCACTATTTGGAGTATAGCACCACTTTTGCTTGCCAATTGTATATAGTTTGACTATGTCAAACATTGAGCTCGGATTGCACATTATGCAAGTTTTGGTTTCTTAGTACAGTTGTAGGTGGTCTGATTGGGTTTTTTAAGAATTCTAACAATCTGAATTTGGTGTGTTGGTTAATGCTCAATACGCAGGTTGGTTTTGACTTGACTCATACCCTGTCGACTGCCGTCCATCGTGACAAACTTAGTGAAGTTCGCAGCTGCTGTCCTCCTCGCTCCCTAAGATCAGGTCAGCTAAACCCTCTCTGCTTGCAACAGACCCTGAACTTTTTCTCCATCTATATGACAAAACAAAGAGGTGCTCAAATCTTATCTCCTTCATAAAGACTTTTCAAGAGCATTATTTACTTCTTTATGGCTTTACCTATCAAAACTCCACACCCAATTTAGATTCAGGTTTTGTTGTGTCTTCATCACTCTCACAAATAAAGGACATGTATCAAAAACTTTTGTGTCTAATTAGATAGCTAAGTTTACTAATTTGGGTTTGGGACAAAGTAAATTATCCCTCAGAATATGCCTTCAAAAACATTACTCGGGCATTACCTTTTTCTAGGTAAATTAAATTAGTCCATTAGTTTTTTTTTTTTTTTGGGAAAGTAAAGCAGCTTTCTTTTTTACAATTATTGGAGCAGAATTAGGTCACTTACTACTTAAAAATTCTGATCCATGTCCCCTTTCAATCCTTATGTTCCGGATTTTTCAAAATGTCTGGCCCTAGGAGACTGAACCCATCAAAACATGGTTTTAGTGAAAGCACTTAAGTTGAGGTCGTATTCCATCACCTAGGATTATATCCATTGAACCCTGTTTGACTGGTTCCTAATCAGTTCACGTGCGACTCGAATAATTTGTGAGAAATCAATCTCACCATTTATTAGCGAGAAATTTTGAAGCCAAGACCTTAGGAGCGCATGGACTCCCTCCGTAATGCTAAGGACTAGAGGGTTTTTCAACATTCAATTTATTCTTCATTGCGAATTTACCCAAATAGAGCCTTACGAGACCAATCCAAACACGTTTCCACAATTACTTTGATCTATATAGAAAATTCTGTGAGGTACTTTGAAAATTTTGATAAAAGAAATGGTTATATAACCAAGAAAAAAGCACTTGGTTATTGAATTTGGTGGTAATAGCAGTACTTGGTTATTGAATTGGGTCCAATTCGGAATACCATATAATTTTGTTATTGTAGATATTATGCATTATATAGATGGTTTGCTCCTATCTATTTTTAGATTCGCGTGATTAGTTGAATGTTGATGATACTCGAATCTTATGTCCCTTTGTTTGTGCAATCCTACTTAAAAAATGTTATTAACATTCAGATTTCTTTGTAGGTTGAATATCTTGAAAAGAGAAACGTCAATATTGTGATTCGAGAGGAACGCGATCTTAATCTGATCCGCTTTCGTAGGTTAAGCACATTCTGTTTTTCTTTTGTGGCCAGAAATCTTCTTCTTATGCTTACGCTTACAATTATTTTACCAAATGGACAAAGAAATGGTAGAGGCAATTAGGCAAAGTCCAAGGGAAAGGAGAAAGTAATCTATGCAAATAAGAGAAAAGAGAATAGAGAATGCATGTCCGGTTGTATGATACTTAACCATTCATCTGTATTTAACATTTTTTTTTTAAAATTGTCATCAATTTAACGTGATGAGATGCATGTCTTTAACATGTCTGGTGGTACGACCTCCCCCTCACGTTTTCAGGTACTGTTGCAACGAGATTTTTGTTTGAAATCCATTTTGAACCAGTCTTTTTAGTTTGCAATCTAACCCTTTCTGCTTATTGTGTGTTGATATTGTCCAGGGATGATGCTAGCCCTTAGCCCAATGGTTGGGGAAGAAAAGAGTGGCGAAACCATGAGAAGAGAACGCCTGCTAGGTGTTTGACAGAATGCCCTACCAGGTGAATTTTTTTTACTTAGTTCTTTTCTTGAAGTTTTCTTTCTGCAATTTCGTATTTCATTTGATTTTTTGTGTTTCAAATTGAGGCTCATTAAGTCGGACTTGAACTGTAAAGGTATCAGTTGATATTAGTACTGTTCTAAGAAAAGATGTTGTGCTGATGTAAAAGAAAAAAGAAATGATGTTGTGGCTGCTTTGGGGGTTTTTTCTGTGAAATTTTATTGAAATTCGAGACCAGTGTTTCATGACCAAGGGCTGTTTCGTATCATGAGTAAAAAACTTTAGGATTGACGACGTGGCTCTAGCAGATTTGTGCTATCCAAGTACTCATCTTCTCTCTGTAACTATCCTCACCTGGTGTGAACTAAGTAGTAGTAAGTTGAGGGTGTCCAGTGATTGTGGTTTAGGCTTATCTTACACAACACAAAGCTATCTCTAGAAAACCATATTTACCCATGAATGCTCTTGCACAGTGGTTTATGTTTTGTTTCTTCATTGCCCAATGAAAATTAGGTGTGGGTTACCTTGACTGGTATAACAATCCAATGCTAATGCAATTCCATCTTCTTACAATTCCCTTTGAATTGTGGTCTAATTACAGCTATTGATTTCGGTGGAGTGCTTACGATGAGAAAGTTGGATGGATTCCAGGATTTTACACGTAGCTGCATGACTACATGAACATGGAGGTTGAACTCTGGGGACTCGAAAACAGACTCAGATACATCCTGGGACAAGGATTGACACAAGTAGAGATAGATTTGCTGCAAGTGTTGAATCAAAGAAAACTGCCTACTCATCATCTGCTTTGGAATGTGGTTGACAATTGCAAGATCATGGTATCGCATCAACAACTCTATGCATCACCCTCCGTGAAAGAGCAGTAAAGTGGCTGGTCAATTGTTATTTTTTAGAGGCCATGTGGCTTCCTGTTTTTTATGGTGTCTGATTTTCTGCTGTACAAAAAAAAAATAAAAAATCTTGGTTATATCCCATTTGAAGTGTGAGCGCCTATTGGAGAAATTCATTTTGGGTATAGTGGAGTTTGTTTGTGACAATGGTAAATGATACTTCTAGGATGTGTTCAAAACATGTCATGTTGTGTCTTTAGGGATGGACTCCAAGATATTGTGGTTGGAATGTCTTGAGTTACACGGAGAAGTACTTTGATCAATCGTAAAACTATTTTTTTAAATATGTTTCTTACTCTCTTCTTTTTTTTTTAACTGCTTAAAGCTTATTGATGAATCAAATGTGTGAGATTTAATTTTAGAAGATATTTTTTGTACAATGCGAAGAAGTTGTTTTAGATTGCACAATTTATATGCTAAATGCCTTTAGGCATGGGCAATGAATGGACAAATTCGACAGAATCAGTACCCTTAGTTGTTTTCGTACATTATTCGATACAACAATCACTTTCCTCGATGTAATTAATTTTCTTTGTTTTTTTATTTCTTTTGCTTGGTTAGTTTTCAAGCAAAACCATACTGGATAAGGATATGATATGCGTAATTGATTGATCCGCGGTCTCTATAATAAACAAATAGAATTTGGTGGTGGGAGAGACCAATTGTAAGGACAAATGATTTGTTTAAGTTGGGTTTGTGTTATCTTGCATTGTTCCTTTTAGACACGGGCAACTACTAGCACCAAAGGCAAGGCTTTCTTTATGCTTTCTGAGCATTTTACTCTTCACTCTTTTCTAGTTTGGTTTAGTCATTGGACGGATAAAATTATACTAGTTGAGGTCAAATGACGTCGCGCCGTGCCTTCAGGCACGGGCAATCCCTAATAACTAAGCCTTAGTTTTCCATTTGCTAAAATCAAACTAAAATGAATATTTGATAAAATCAAGTGTTGATTTTAGCAAACGAGAAAAAGAGGGGCTGAAATCTACATTTGATTTAAATGAGGAGTTGATTTTAACACCTCTTCTCCTCATTTGCTAAAATCAATACTTGATTTTATCAAATTTAGATTTTAGCAAATGGAAAACACAGCCTAAATAAGTAACGGAGTTAGTAGTAAATTAGATTACAACCAAAATTTAATGTTTCTTTCATTAGCTTAACCTCTCTAACCTCTCTCTTGAAACCAAGGAGTACAAAAACGGGCTAAGTACCAGCTGGTCCACCTTTGTGGACCAGTGCACGCCCAACACCATTATTTTCCCAAAAGAGCACCATCCACGCCACACATTTTACATTTTAAATTCTAAACCCCAAATAGTATGAAAGTACCTAAATCTTAAGGTACCCTATGAAAGAGCCTAAACCTAAATCCTAGGATACCCTATGAAAGTGTCTAAACCACTAAAACCCTATAATAGGAAAGTGCACCCTAAACCTAAACCCTAGGGTACCTTATGAAAAGTGTCTAAATTACTAAAACTCTAGAATAGGAAAGTGCATCATAAACCTAAACCCTAGGGTATCTTATGAAAGTGTCTAAACCTAAACCCTAAGGTACCATATGAAAGTGCCTAAACCACTAAAATCATATATAGGAAAGTGCACCCTAAACCTAAACCCCCAAAAAAAGTGATTGAACTTAATGATAATTAAAAAGAGTGATTAACCTTATTGGTGATAAATATTTATTTTGTGGACCGACCCGTGATAAAACCTATAAAAACCCTCTAGCTAGCCGGCCTCAATTGGGTCTCATTCATAATTTCGATCAACCCAAAGTCCAAGCAGAGCCCAATGGACTATGGCTTAACGGCGACGGTGTAGGCTTTCTAATCTGCCCAAATTCAGTCAGTTCAACAGATTTTTACCTCTAGCCTAAAAAAAAGACATCTAATTAGGGGTGTAACCGGTTCGGTTCGGTTCAGGGGGATATTTGCAGGAACCGAGCAAAACCCGTTCGGGAAGGGTATAGAACCGAAACCGAGTTTTTAGTAGTCGGTTCGGTTCTTCAAATTCGGTTCGGTTCCAGTCCCGGTTCGGTTCTTAATGATGGGCTAGGCCTCGTGCAGGATTTGGGCCAAGCCCATTACAAATTCCAACCATTCAGCAAAATAAATTCCAATCAAGCCCAGTTAAATTTGCACCACCAATATCTAGGCCTATTCAAATTCCAAACATATCTAAATTTGGGCCAAGCCCATTGAAATTAAAAAAAAAAAGTGGCTGCTAGCATAATAAAATTTCAAACACAAGCCCAATAAAAAAAGAGGCAGCACTGCTGCACCAACAAGTTCCAGCAATAACAAAAAATACAGTAGACACTAGACAGCAACTTCAAGCACTAGACACTTCATGGCTCCTCAACCTCCCTCTCGGTCCATCATTAGTTCATTACAAGTTCATTACAATTTAGAAACACAAGTACACACCACCACCTAACTTCAAATACAGCAAGTTCCATTTAAGAGAAAAAATAATAGTAGACAATCAAGTCCAATTGTGAATTGTCCATAAATTCTCCAAGTCAGCAACTCTCCAAAGTCCAACCAAAGGCTTCAAAGTTCAAACCTGTAAATTTGGGCAATAAAACGAATTCAATTAAAGATGAAATATCATGTAAATGTAGATTATCTATGATCAAAATGACTTGGACAAAATCTTACCACAAATCTTACCAATTACCATAGCTTTACGGCTTTACCTATACCTCGGTGACGCATGAATCCTCAAGTGTTTCCAAAACCACTAAAAAGTAACAAGAACATACAAAATTAGAACATGAAACAAATTAGACCAATGAATACTTACAAGTTACAACAAAAGTCAAAACAAACAAACTATAAGTAAAGACTAAAGAGTCGTACCCGATTCAAGTTCCTCCACCTCATCTAGTTGAT